>WEKY01038452.1:337722-373158 GCA_013390045.1 Picathartes gymnocephalus
CCCCCGATTCAGCTCACGCCCCTAAGCAGCCAGGCTCTCAGGAGGGCTGTGGGCCTGGCAGCCAAGCACTGCCCGGTCCCTGGGGCCTCAGAGCCTGCTGTGCCTCCCCAGCCAGCCCAGAGCTCCCAGCAGGGACTGTGTGCTCGTGCCCACACACGTGCACCCTCGCACTGCCAGGCGTTAAAGATCACTTTAGCCATCAGTGAGAGACTCCCACAACAGTTAGGTAACAATTTTGTGTCTCTTCTTCCAAAAATAATTATTTCCTGTGAAATTCCTTCTGTTAAGCTTTTCTGTCAATTTTAGGGAGAAAGGCTACAATACAAGATTGAGTACATCAGATAATTTCCAAATAATTTTATGAGGGAAACATTTACTTTAGCTTCTTCTAGAATCAAGAGAATTATAGTAACACATAAGCACAATTTAATCTATAGATTGACACACATTTTAACGCCTTGTAAAAGCTGGGGTTTCACTACTTTCATCTTTGGTGCACCTGTAAAGTTAACAAACTGAGAAAACTCTGTGACATATGATTGCACACCTGCATTAAAACAAAAGTAATGTAAGTTCTCCTTTAAATAAATGATTCTGTTAAACAGTGAGTTAATGACGTAAAGAGGGAATTAAGTATGGTCAGTCACAGTAAAAGATCACTATCTGCTTTCTCCACCTGTACACAGGTATAGCACATACAAATGCTGCATGTAAACACTTAAAAACATTGATTTCCTTAAAATTTCAAAGCCATATTTCAACTCTGAGAACATCTAACACATGCCTGCTGGTTTTTAAGACATTTTAGTATCAGGACTTTTATTTAAAGTTTACAGAGTAAATAGCTGGCACCATGACTGGCCCGTAACTACCACATGACCCAAACAGTCTCAGGCCACATTCTCAGCTGGTGGAAGGTGTCACTACCCAGGCTTTATTCTGAGGGCCTCCATCAGCTTCACCAGCTGCAATAACCTGCCACATTCAGGGCTCTAAAAAAATGCAAACCAGTGACAACTTCCCTCTTCTGACAGACTTTTCCTATGTTGTTGGAAGACTGAAGAACAGCCTTAATGGAGGCATTGTGCCACTGGAACACCCTTTAAGCAATTACCGTGTTTGCACCACCACACTGAACAACAGGAGTACTTCAACAGAACTGTGACTAACAGGGGCACAAGCGCTGCTCTTTGGTGTTCCCTGGGCTTTTCTGAGTCACATTTACTGACAGAGAGGAAGCTTTCCCAGCAGCACAGCAGCTGTCCCAGCTCCTGGCATGCTCCTGCTGCACTCCCATTCCAAAGGGTGAGTGAGCAGAGCCTGCTCACTCCCAGACCCTCTGGCATGCATTGCTGACACCACTTTTTCCAATTCAGACTTTTCTTTCTCTGTTCACTTCTTCCTCCCTTAACTACCATTCTTCTTGTCTGCCTAATTGTATGCTCCCAGTGCACTAGGTTAGCTGCACCCAGAGAATTGCTGCTTCCTTCTCCTATTCAAAAGCCAATTTAAAGTCATGTTTTCATGTGCAATGGTCCCTTTCTGATGCACACAGAGTTCATTCAATAAGTCCGTCTAGTAACCAGCATGTTTCCAGAGCAGACAATTCCCTCCTGCACTCTCCTTAGTGGTCACATTGCCACTATTGCTTTGGAAACACCTCCACTAACTTAAATATCACAATTGCTACCTACTATGTTTATGTATGCAGTTCTGCTGTTGGTTGCACTTTAGATAATTAGGAGTGAGCCAATCTTTTTGCTCTGTTCTATCTGCACTAGTTGTACTCTGAAGGAACAATCTGCTTCATCTGCTTGTAGAAGAAATCTGAAGGTGACAACCAACATCACTGCTGGTGCACACACCCACAGATTTCTCAGTAATCTTTCTGAGGAATCGCATTAAAGCAAGCTGTTCTAATCACATACGGCACTGATGATTGTAAGTGTTTAAGGGCTTATTTCTTTAGGCCCTTGAAACAACTTCTGCAAACTGTCCTCTTTGTAGAAATAGAAAATATTAGAAGATAGTATTTAATTAAGCTTTTTACATTATTTCCAAAAGCCAAATCATTCAGCTTTGATTATCAAAATCACTGAGGGAAATCCCACACTTCCTTTTTCCTTCAACAGAAAAGTAAACTCTGCTGTAAAGATTTTCTTAATATGAAATGGTTGTTCATCAAGTCTGAACAGATACTTCCAGACTAATTTACGAGTTGTACCAAGATTAACAAAACAGCAACAGTTCTACTTTGCATACCCTTCTATTGAACAGACTGTAACAAGATTTCTTCTGGTTTTACTGCTGTCTCTTCTAAAAGGAAACAAAAGATATGCATTGTCTTTAAGAATTATCAAAATCTTACTTCTACCAATTTACACTTGACAAACATTTTTACACTTAACTAGAAGACCAGCAAGTTAATTGCTGCTGTACTACTGCTCTAAAAACAACAGCGTTTCTTCTTCAAAAAACAAATCATATGCACAGCAATTTTATTGTCAAATTTCAGTGAAGGCTCCAAGATATGAGCATATGGTTGCATTTATGCTTTGCTTAAAGTGGCCTTTTCTTTCAAAGCATATGAAAGAATTTGCATTATTCGTGACCTCATTGCTACTTGTAGAGTTTGCAGAAGCCACTGGTGAACAACTACCAGATTTGCCCTTTCAAGTGATATGCAAAAGGCATGACAAATGACCCTCAAATGTACCAAAAGCAGTCATTACAATATCTTATAACAGTGTATGTGGATAAAGGTGTAATTTTGCAATTCAGTAAGTGGGGATTTACACAAGCAACTGCAACATGTTGGAATGACAGCTCTGACTCAGGCACCCTCCTTTCCTTGTGCTACTACTGTGCAAAAAGACAAATGTGTGGAACAGGCTTGTTTTATCAGTCACAACCATCCTGCCAGGGCACCACATGCACAGTATACAACAACTACAACTGTGCTTCACACACTGAAAGAGAAATACAAAAAATGAAATACGCTTGGTAAAGACTAGAAAAATCACCTCATACAAAGACAGGAAGCACATTGTGAAGCAACAAGCATTGTGTGCTATTTTTGTCCACTGACAACTGGCAAAATACAGCTCCCATAAGAAATGCCACAAGAGCCTTAACACTCCCTTGTAGGAAGAGCGTGACTATCAGTAGGGTAGTATCTGCTAGCTCTCCCCAGTCTATTACAGGAAGCTAAAACTTCCCTTTTATAGATGTAAACCAGCAATTTCCAGTTGTGTCTCAATTGGGGGTCCTATACTCCCCAGCACAGCTAATCAATCCTCTAAATTGCAGTTTTTGCTGTAATTTTTGAAATGCATACCTTTTGCTGCCATGCAAATGCACCACTATTACTCTCAGTGAATAATGGGCTCAGCTTCTCAAGGATTAAGGCGACTTGCTTCAATTAAGAAAGATGCATCTATCTTTGCCATTGGGAAATGGAATACAGTGCTATGACTCATGCTTAATGAGCCATGAGAAAACAGCAGTTACTCATCTTTTCTCTGCGTATTTCATTTTTTCAGTCAAATGTTGATTTTTAAGTTTGAAGGAGCATTACTTCACATGTTCTTCATCTGTTATTTAGTGAAAGGATAACAAATATTTGCTGGTGAGAAACTTGTAATTAGTACACACATCCCACCAGAATTGCAATTTTCACCAACATTGCCAGTTTTCTTCCAATTATACTGGAAGAGAAGAGTTAACATGATGGACACATCAGGAGTTTCAACATTGAAAAATACTTCACACTCAGCTTTCAGCACATGAAGCCATGCAAATCTTCTGCAACACAGAAGGAATTGTAACTGGCCACAAGCCATTGAAAACCTCTAACTCTGGAAAGGGTGTGATGACCAACTGAAAAAATTGCAGGAACGTATTTGGCAATAAAAACATTTCAAAGCCTCCTATCACATGCTACTCTAGATTTATTCATGCTGAGCTCATAATGCTGGTAACATGGGGGTAATGACACACTGACAAAAAAGAGTTACTAACAAAAACATTTTGACTTGAGAGTAAAACACAAAAAGTGTGCCCTGCAGTACCTCTTACACCTATGCTCTCTGCAATCCTCTGATGTCTGAGCTTCTCCCAAGCCTAAATATAGGCTAATTGGTATGAACTGAAAGTCCTATCAAGAGTATGATGCAGTAGTATCTGTATTATATTATTTTTCTTCTCAATAAACTAGATAGCTTGAAATCATTAAATCAGTAACTTTTATCATTGACTTTTCTGAACAACAACCACATTGGAGGCTTTACATCTGTTACTGGGGCACAAAGGAAAAACAAATGGGTAATAAGGAAGGTGGCACATAAGCAGTTCCAGCAGCCAAGACAGTCAGAACCCATCCTCCTCCTCCAGCCACTCAGTCCTGCCCCATGCTGCAGCTTTTTGTGCTTCCAACTCTGCCAACAAAACTCCTTAAACGGACTTTGAGAAAGCACCTCTAACTAACCCCTTCCTGTGCATGTTCTGAGGCCTCAAACATACCTAAGGAAACCAACTCCTCTTACCACATGAGCTCATTGGGAAAAGATAATGCAGTCCCAGTGTGTGGTTTTCATGATAGCTCTGAGAAAGCAGAACTGAGAAAGTTGGAAGCAAATTTAGTAAATATGGACAGGGCTGCCATGAAGATGGCCCTCCCTTTCTATGAATCACTTAAAAAAAAGCGGCAGGGAAAATTGGGACCTCTGAATACCAGGAAGTGAAATGACAAGTACAACCATATCCACTGCAGATACAACTTGGGACACTGGTGAAGAGGAGGGAAGGAAGAGGGAGCTAATTTGAAGAAGGGCTATCACAAAAAGGATAGCCAAGATAAAGTCTCTTCATGGACAACCCCACAGCAGTTCTTTAATTGGATTCTGGCAGCTCTGTCCTGTTGAAACAGACAGAGCAGATGCATTATGTGCCTTGGCATCTGCCACCTATAATTTACTAAATAAGTGAAAAATAAGGCTATGCCATGAAAAACTAAACAGTGAACATTTGGATTCTCTTAGGACTGCCAACCTCCTGAAAAGGGATAAAAAAAAAAAAAAAGCCAACCAAACCTGAGAATACTTTGCAGAAAAGTATACAACCACAGGATAAAAGCCACCCTGAGAAAAAAAATGCTGAAATAGAGTAATACTCAGAAAATGACCAGCTACAATCAAGCACACCTTCAGATTAGTCCTGGTAGCTGAGGCAGACCCACAGCAAGAAAAGCAATGAACTGAAAACTCTTTGAGTTGCTGGTTAATAACAGCCTCTCCCATAGAGATCTGAACACAATTCAAAATGCTGACCCTACCTCCAGTAACCCTTACTTAACAGAGGGCAGGAGGAACTCAGCCTTCTCAGAAATAGAGTCAGCAAAACTGGGGCCCTACAGCATAGTAAAAATGTCAACTTATATATAATAGAACTTCTTTGGTCACAGCTTGATGAAGCAGCCCATGTGCTTTCTGGTCCCTGGGGGCCCTGCACAGAGACTCTCAATCTTCACTTCTCAGAACTTCAGCCACAGCAGCACCACTGCATCCATGAGCCACTGGCAGACAGAGGGGATATGATCTTTACCACATTCCTAGCAGGCACAGCTATCAGCATTAGACTTTGTGGCCTGGATCCAGTCTCTGGAGTTGCTCTGTTTGCTGCCCATAACATCCATTTTGCTATCAGCTCTCCTTTTCACTGAACCTGAGAAGAAGTAGCCTTGATCTTTCTTAATTATAATGTCAAGCACCAATTAAATTATGCAAATAACGGAAAACAGTCTCTCAAACTCGGCAAGAGATCTGGATGTTAGACTGAAGTAACTGTAGAACTATTAATGCCATGAATTCTAACCCAATGCTCTCTTTTATTCCTACTTCCATTCTGATTGTCTTTCAAGCTCATTGAAAGTCAAAATAAAAAAAATTCCTAACAAAGGCCATTGATAAGAGTTATTTAGCATTTACCTCCATCAATATTCTATTTCAAACTCCTATGTACTTCCTAGAAGCAGACTGAAAACCCACAAGCTGTGTCACCTGCCCAGCCTACTCTCCCACAGGCTGCAAGAGAGCTCCAGAGCATGACCAGGCCAAGGAGCACATCTGCTTCCTGACCCCCATGCACCCCCTCACCTGAAATTTTTGCAATGGTTGGTTGCATCTTTGGTTAAAAGCTATTATGAAGGTAACGAATGTGCTGCCCCAACCTGGTAACTTGACCAAGGTCACTGAAAGCCAAGGAAGGAAAAAGCACAGCAGAAATAGGTAGCTCTGAAGAGCTTCAAGTAGAGACTGAAATTTTTTCTTCCATATTATAGCTTCTTTTCCAAGGGAAAAAAAGCTTGAAGTGCTCCCTTATAGAAAGTATTGTTTGAAGGCTGGTCTAAAGGTTATAAATTTATAATTAATATTGATTGCCTCTAGACAGTATTCCTCTGTTGCTCAGCCCCTTTCTAACCTTCATTGACTGAAAGAAGACGCTTATATTACAGTATTCCCTGATTTGCAAGATTGATCTCCTCCATCCTACAGTCAGCATTGATTCTGTACAGCACAAATTGTTTTTCTGATCTATGCATTCCATAGCACTTTTGCACAACCACCAGCTATTTAAGTTTTTGTGAAGCAAACCAGTCATAACTTTACTGGCCCGCTTGTACTGGACGGGCACTGTAGAACCTTTTGAGGCAACTCACTATCACTCTAATGCCTCTTTCTAAGTTATGTTGTATCCATCCTGCATCTAAACAAATTATTTATGGTCGTATACAAGCATATACCAAGTCTACGCTATCCACTGCATATGAAAAATTAATGGTTTGGATTTCTTTAATATCCAAAAAGCTGTGTTAAATATTATACTATTTTTCTATCATCGTCAGTTTCGAGAGTACATACAATAAGTACTAATTAAATTAATTCCAGATTAATAAGGAAAAAAACTCCTTAAAATCTGAGAGTCTGATGAGAAATTTTTTTTTAAAACCCCAAGCCAAAATTACAAACAAAAAAGTCCCCACATACTTATTGTAATACTATACTTTCTTCTGAAGCCAGTTATATTTGAGAAAAATGTAATTAGAGTATTTATTTACACTAGGAGTTTCATCTTAGAAAAAAATTAAGAAAAGGAGAATAACTTCACTGTCTAGAACCTTGAGAAGAACATGAAAGTCAGTCCTACTACTTTATTTTCTTTCAACTGTAAACTGTTTACATTTCTGTAACAAAATCCTGTTTGTTTTTTAAGAGTTCCCAATTTCAATACAATTAAATGAAACATATATTGCCTATTTCAATTGGTAATTCCCAACAAACAACGAGAATATGTAAAAACCTAGGGCAGGACACAGTATTTAAAATTTAGGTAAATTTTTACTCCAGCACTTTTTAAAGGGTGGGATTGGTGGGGGTTTTTGGTGCTTTGTATTGAGAAGGATTGCTTCTGGAAGAAACAAAAGTTCCAAAACAGGCTTTTTTTTCAGCAAAATGAAGGTTTTTAAAATGGGAATTTCATGCAGTTTCCCAAAATGGCTCTGCTTAGCCATTAATGTAATTTATATTTAGCACAAGACCACAAACAGACAGATTGCTAGACGAGACTGTTTTAGGGAGAGCAAACCATTCTCTTTACTCACAGTGTTGCTAAAATAAAGAGCATAGCAGTAACATAGGAAATGAACACAAAGTAGAAAAATATGACATTTCAGAAATATTGGTTGAAGAAATTACATTGGAAGACTGAGAACAGATCCAACCCATCCCCATGTAAAGCCATGGGGACATCCTTAGCCAAGCTGCAGAGGAGCACAGCTGGACAAACTGTGCACTCAGATCAGTGCAAGTCTGAATTAGTTTGTCTATACAAAACAAACCTTCACAAAATACCCCCACCTGCACACAGCAACACATCAGAGGGCCTCTTCTCTTTACCCATCCCTTGAAAATCCACCCCTTTGTGCCATCTGCTCCAGCAAGGAGCTGGCAGGAGGCACCTGCTTGCAGCTTTTCCACACTGCACACGGGCCATTACTTCCAATATATTCTAATTTCACCAACTAGGGGCTGTTTCAACCTCTCCAAGCCGTTCCGGACAGTGTAACATATTTTTGCATCATGCCACTGTGCCAGAAGACTGAAAACCAAGCAAAAGTTTTGACTGGAAATTCACGTCTAGACAGCAACTTCACAGTAATTTCTGCAGAACGCTTCTTATCCTGACACTGAACTTAGGTCATTCATAGTGAAACCACACCAGAGACACTCATACTGACTCTCTCAACCACGACACAAGGAGATAAAGACAGGGAAAATTAAACATCTGCCTCACCAACATCCCTTTAGTCTCCTCGCTCTATTAGTTTGGCAAAGGGAAACGAACAAATACTTCAAGTTCATATACCTCACTATTTCTTTTTTTTAAACAATAATCTTTAACTGCAGATAAGGTCTTTCTTCATGTGTATTATTAAACATTCACTGTCTCAGCATTCCAACATTTTTGTAAAAGTAAAAGCCATTGGAATACATTATAAATTTTGAAGGCACTAAGAACACTCACTGACTTCAAAAGCATCTTTGAAACAAAAGAATCCTGGACAGTGGGGCTGGATTTGCGGTATCTGATGTAACCTGAGCTGCACTGGTTGATATAAAGACTCAAAAGTATCTTGTATTCAAAACAAACTACGTTAAAAATGTAACAGAATGCAGTTCAACTCAGAGGTGCTTAAAAACTTCAATGAAAATTCCTAAATCCACTCCCACCCTATTTACATCAGAGGAGTGCTGTAATTGCACAAAAATGCAATTACCTTTGAAAATTCAAGCACAACCCACCTCAGATGCCCTCAGATGCAAAGAATATGTTCATTAAAATAAAGGTCTGGTGTGCTAAACTAGAATGGAAGGGATTCTATATGATGAAAAGACAGCAAACAAACCTGACTCCAGCCTGAAGGGTTTTTTTTTTTCTTTTTTTTTTTTTTTAGAGGGGAGAATTTTTTTTTAATTGGTTGGATTTTTTTTAGGATACTTAAAAAGAAAATTGGCAAAGTGATAATTTCTAAATTGTTACTGCACTTGCATTTTTTTCCCCTTGCAAAGGGTCATCATTCTGAAATCCAACTGCCACACACAAGACACTTTAATATGTTGTTTTCAACGAGTTATCACTGATCACTCCTATGTGAGGAGTTTTAAGTCTACAGAAAGACTTTGGATAGGGAATCTTTTCTACCCAGAAAGCTGTATAAATGAAGAATTGAATCTGATCATTTTCATATGCTGCCAGGCTTTGGATGGATAAATATTTCCAAAGAGCTGGCGCCTCTGTTTTGGGTAGGAGTGGGTGGAATATTGCAGGATTCCCCTTTCCTCCCCCACTGAAGCAGAATCTGGTCCCTATTAAAGGCATTTTGGCTGTAATTCTACTGTCAGAAATATCCTGATTTTTCTACAGTGTTGCAATTCTTAAAACCATCATTAACACTGATGAGATCCTGTTCCACATCTTCCAGTTCTGAGTTCTACTGTGCATGCCAAGTATGGCAGAAAAGAAAAATCTAAAGCTTTAGTAATGATGAAAGCTGTATAGAAATCATATTAAAAAGATCACAAGGAAAGTATCTTAATTTGTGCATAGCATAACACATAAAAATTCACTCAGCACACTTAGAATTGGCCTTTTCTATATAAAAGCCTTCAAGTACCATCTCTGTAGTGAAACCAAAGATACTGTTGGTCCCACTGAAATTACAGAAACAGAACACAAGGCAGGCTGGATTAAGGTTTCTGCAGCTGTCAGCAACGCAATCATCAGAAGGGTGCCACTGACAAACTATTTCCAAGCTGACTGAGCATGTCAGCATCAGAAAATTCAATACAGGCCACAAATACAACAAACACGGGAATGCACTTTTATGCATCACTTTCTATTGAGAATTCAGTACAATGATCCTGAATACCAAGTGCTTACTGATTAAAGTTCATTTGATTCTGTCCAAATGCTGCATTAGATTGAAAGTAAGGGTAACAAATGATTTGGAAACCTGATTCCTCTTTAGGAATGCATTGTAAGTCTATTTCTGCTCTCTCCCATCTCATCCCAAAAGATCCTAATTTTTATGCAGTCCTAAGATCAAGAGTACAAAAGCTTGTCTGTAAACATTCCAGATACACGTTTAGGACATCTTATCCCAAAAACAGGAATGAAAACTGAAATGTAAAAACCAATTATATTCCTACCAGTACTGAAGGGAAAAAAATCTCTTGGTTAGACATATTAAACATGCACAATAAAATAAATAGCTAAGTATGCATAATGATGTATTGCAATTATTAAAGATTTGTATTTGACACCACAAATTTGAAACAACCTTTAATACTTTTCATTCTGCTTAAAGGTATTTTAAGCCAGTAATTTTTCCTTTTCTTCCTTTCTGTAGGTGATCTTCACCAGTGCTTTAGAGCTGGGACAACTATTGTTTCAAGAGAAAATGGATACTAACAGTTAATAAGGATATCACTTAGTAACAGCTGCCTTCTGCCTTATTAAAAGGAAGAGTGTTTTCAGAAGTTATTGAATCCAGCTCCTACAGACAGCCAAGCATGTTGCCTTTTGTGTCTCGGTGTCATGAGTTTTGATGTCTGTCACGAAGCCCCAGATGCTCAATACTACCTCAATCTCACTGTTAATTGAAAGAGTGTTTCTGCACAGCCTAGCTGCAAGTGTTTTCTACACTTGGAGGAAAAATTAAGTCTCTCAGAAGTCCAAAAATTATCTCAGGAAGCCTCAATCTTTTTAACCTTCAGCATGCACAGGGCTTCTCTGTAATAAGAGGAGTGGGGGTGAAGAGCACAGTGTAAGGAGAATAAATCAAGAAAAGTTTTAAGTACATTGAGGTCAAATACATAAAGCTGGACCTGAAGTTCCTACTGCATTGTTAAAACTAAAGCAGGCTGGCACAGGTCTTCATGAACAGCTTAAAGCTAATTCTACCTTCCTTCTGAACTTACAAGCAGGTTCCAGCTATGGTGTGATAGAATTATTCAGGCAATCCAGCTGTTGCTCCCAGAATCCAGTGGCAGCAAGGCCTCCAAGGCAAGGATTTTACCTCTGTTACAGCCGACATCTGACCTGGCTGCAGCAGTGTTTGCAAGGAGACATACTCCAGCCACTTCAAAGTGAGAGATACTATCCTTTGTGCCTATCTGTTCCCTCTCATTCTCATGCTCTGTGCCTTCCAGTTATAGTTGGAAGGGAAGAAAGTCTGTCTGAACAACCCAACTATCAGAAAGGATGCCAGAAGGAAAGCATCTTAGCAATAACAATAATCAAATTTTCTAAAAACCGTAGAACCAGCAGATTGATCATATTTGATTACACTTGAGTCAGGCTGTACTGATGAAGCAGGAAGTAAGAAACAGCATTAGTAAGGGAAAGAAATTCAAAGCATTCTGTGTTCTCCCTATTCTCTCCTGACCTGCAGCCTGCCTTAACTTGCCAACTCCCCTTATGTATTATTACTCGTCCTTTTACAGCCTTTCTGACATCTCACAGCAGCTGGTTTCCATTCCCTTTCTTGGCTCTTCTTTTCTCAATCCCAGTAATTTCTGCTTTCATCGAGAAAGAACAAGATTCAAGACTGCAGGGCCCTGAAGAAGCAAAGAACAAGACGAGGAAACTAAACCAGTGAAAAAAAGGAGTGAGACTTCCCACCAGTAAAAAAAAGGTGAGAAGACAATAAAACTAGCCTGTACAAGAAAGCAGACTGGGGCACCTGATTAAATTGGCTGGTAATTTTTCCCACAACATGGGATAACAAGCTCCAAAATTGTGCCCCTACAGCTCCCAAAGCCTTTCCTGTGTTCATGAGAAATGCACAAAGCAAAAGATCCCTCTCTCTGCTATTAAAATATAATTTCAGAGAGAAATGGCAACTCTGAATAAATGTCTTTACAGCTTACGTACCCACAGAAAAGACCATCTACAGAAAGGAAAAAAGTACAGGATCAAAAAATTCTTATCAAAACTTTAAAAACTTCAAATCCATTTTACAAGAGTAAAAAATAATGCATCTTGCAATTTTTATATAACAGCACTGAACAAACAAAATACACGACATTGTACAAACAGACAAATAAATAGAAACAATCTAAAGTTTTGGGAAAGTACTAACCAGTTACTGACAGCAGCTGTGAAACCCTCACCTCCATTTCCTCCCGATGAGACCTGTCTCTATCCTCGAACTCACGAGTTCTCCGTCGAGCCTCTTCAAAGGCTTGTTGTGCCAATGCATCCTCCTGCTACCAAAGCAGATGACACAGAGTGACACAAAAGGTGACCCTCATTTCCAACAAATTGCATTTCTTTTGAATATTAAGTATCCCTTGGCAGCAAAGTAAAGTATGTCCTGCAGAACCTGCTAGAACACAGACGAGTTCCAGCAAATGTCAATATAGGTTAATGAAATATTACTCACCTTCACTACAGCAGTGGAGATAACCAAAGCTGGAATGCAGTTACTACTAAAATACATTTTCAAAAGAGAGCTGCTGTTCCAAAGTAGTTTAAATGCTGCTGGGTTTTTTTTAAGGCTAGGAATTCTCAGAAGTTATATGTAAAAGGCAAGACATTTTATTCTCCTTATGAAAGTCATTTTGAAGACATTATACACAGGTATAGCTAGGCAGACTCCACTAGCATCACTATATAAACAATGGTAATTTAATTCTCTTGCATTTAAAAGAAGTATTATCAAAGTTACAAACCAAATAAAGCCTTCATTTTATCAAAAGATTCTGCAGGTGCATCAGTATGAACATTCTTAATACATGTGTATAATTTATATTATTTAAATTTAGATGCATAGGAAAGTGCAAAGCAGAAATTATTTCTCCACCAATTTGCACACAATCCCATACAAAGGAGGAGAAACCTGCAGGTTTTCAACAGCCCTTTTGCTTATTTTCAACCACAGCTTATGCACAGGAACAAATTTAATAAACTAACACTCAAAAAAAAAAATCCTTCAAACTCTATCTTCTATTAGAAAATGTTTCAAATACAGTGTTAGTAATATGTAGAGCCATTATTAATTGGGTTAGAAGTTATTTTCCTTAAAGAGACCTTTTTACACATTTTCTGCTCCCCATCAAAATTTTAAAATTTTCAGAATGGAAGAGTCATGTCTGAAAAGGCTCCACAAACCAGGAAGAGATAAACTATATTGGTTGTTCCTCCTTCTAGCTCTTCAACTATAACTACTACTAACTCTGCTTACAATTCCCACATACATGCAAATGTTATTTTAAAGTTGATAATTTGAAAAGAAGCTGACCTTGACTGTTAGAGGAGATAAACATGTAGAGAGCAGAACTAAGTTTTAATATACCTGGGGACTAAGTGCATAAATTTTTCAATTTAAGATAAAGCATCCCCAGCCTGAGAAAACATTAAATTGCCTTTTTTGCCTTGGGCACAATGGTGTGCCCTGGAGCTGCTCTGTGAAATGATGTGAAGGGGCTCCCTCGTGGCCCAGGGCAGAGAAATACAAACAGCTGCCAATCCCAGACTCTGCCTTTTGCCGGCACTTCCTGGGGACCCGGGTGCAGTGTTTAAAGCTGCCAACAAGATAATATTTTAACACCATCTATTTTTTTAACATTAGCATTTGGCCCTTTACAGCCATTTTAATGCTCGTACAAGACGTAGAAACCAGGGTCAGAGAGTGGAAAGGAAGTTTGTTCTTAATAATGCAGAAGGTTAGAGAGAAAACAGATAAGCATGTCTCCCAGATGACTCCAGAAAAGCTGCCTTAGTTCTGGTTTACGTAAGATATGTATGTCTTTATTACCTTCTTTTTTAAAATCAGACTTAAATAGAAGCAGATTCTTTTTTATTAAAGGTTTTTGCATTTTACCATCATTTAGAGTGGTCATGAAATAAAAGGCTGACATACAGCCTTGGATGGAATATTTTAAAGAAATGGTCATAACCAAAAGAAACTAAATTAGAAATTCATGGGGAAAAAGATCAGTATGTTGACATCCAGAATGAAGACATGTTGACAGCTGAAACACTGGTTTGCTCGTGTCTGAGAAAGGGGATAAAAGCATCAAAACTTTTTTTTAGTAAAACAAAACTCTGCTTTACTCTTATTGATACATTATATCAAATCAACCAACAACTCAATCTTATACAGAAGGAATTTAAAGATTTTTTTTAAATGTCACTCAATGCTAGTAATTGTAGCCTAGCAAATTCAGCTGTACGAGACAAAATAATTTATACATTTTAGTTTTATTCTATAAAAATATTCCTGGTATGAATTTACAAAGAAAAAGAAGAATAAGCAAAACATGAGCTACATCAACATTACAGAATAAAACCAAACCTCCCAGTCCAGAAAATAAATTTTTAAAAATAATTTTAAAAAGAGAAGCTTACACACAAATCCTCACAGCAGTCCAGTAGGAAAAGACTTGGTGAGATAGCAAGATGCTCTACCACAGAAGAGGTGCAAAAGTACTGAAGACTGAAACAATCTCTTAAAGACACTCAAATATCAAATCCAGGGAAATTTCAGCCCTGAAGAGGGAAGATATTCAAGCATGGATGTCCAGCTTTGTGTGTGTTGGTCCAAAGCCTGAGCAAGCAGTGGAACCAGGGCTTTCAGCAACAAAAAGACCACTAAGTAGCAAGATATGGATGGCTGTGGATTAAGTAGAAAAACCAGTAGCATAACAGGTTCAATTAAAACACTTCAATGTTAACACATGTGGATTCTCTTCCTAAAATATTTGTTTACCTGCTGAAGGGTAGTATGTTTTCCAAAGTATGACAGCAAAGAAAAGTTTTATCTGATCCCAGCATTAGTACAAAATGGTAAGAGACAGAAAAACGCAAGAGCACTACATTTGCATAAGACAAGTTTCCAAAAAATGAGGGGGTGTGAAGAGCAGCTGGACCCCTTACAAGGGACAGAGGGTACACAGGCAATACTGTGTGAGGCACTTAAGCCCCCTCTGACATCAGTGCTATTTTGGGATCAAAGTCAGCAGTTAACTGCCACTAGCAATATTACAACAGTTTTAAACAAGGAAGCAGAGTGACAGATACAGGAAAAAGGAAACTGAAGAATGTAAAAGATTGCCCAAATGTTTACAATACTAACACGTAGAAGGGTGCAGCTACTCCTGTGTCAGTACAGTTCCTTATGACACTGAGCACCCTTCAGTACTACTAGTGTAGCAAATAGAATGACCAATGACGACCTCATAGTCACCAAGAATCACAAACTAAAAACAAGTTACACACCTGTAACTGAGGGCAAACATCTCTATAGGTCCTCTCAGTGCAATACCTCCAGCTCAGCACGCTGTACTCAACTCAGGAATGCACTGACACCTGAGAGCATGTAAGGCACAGTAGCCAAGGGCAGACTGTCTTACCTGTGCTCTCTCTTCATCAAATTCCAGGCAGCCCATACCATCCAGTCTCTGTAGATCTATCCAGCCTTTCCAGATTACACAGACACCATTGAGAATCATAGGTGCCTTCAAGTACACCTGGAATAAAAGCAAAACACATGCTTTGAATTTGCAAGCTCTTACACATGTGCCTGCACAATGAACATACTGATCCAGGAAGCTTCTATATGTATTCTTAGAAGAACATCCAAACCAGCTGGTAATATGAGACTCCATTTAACAGCTTCTACTGCTTCCTTTCCAAGAACTCATTTTAATCAAGTGAGTGCTTTAACTTTTGCATACTGTACTGGATGGAATAAATTTAAGGTGTGTTCTCATTTTATAAACTGACATGCACCAGGATTTAGTAAGAATTCTTACTGCTTGCAGTTAAACTAAGTGTTTTTCTTGTCAGCTTACCTTTGTGTCACAAAGGAAGTGCACGCTGCTAGTATGGGAGGATCCTACAGCACATTTTAATAGTTAAACAAGCACACTCCTTCCTACTCCCAAGAAACACCGTATTTTATCCCAATAAATAAGTGATTTCAACAAAGAGCAAGCACTGGTTTCAGTCCTCCTCAAACTTACAAACTACTGAGAGTTCGGTAAAATACACCACATACACATCGTGCTAAAAATAATGAAGTCTTCCTGTGTCAATTCTAGTGTGTGTGAAAGGCTTTTCAAAAGAAGCAACACCAGCTAGTGAAAACCTAAGTACAGCACCAATGTGCACTGTGCCTTCTGCTGCAGCACAGAATAATGCATGATCTTAAGGCCCTACACCTAGATAATAGTAGATGATACAGTGATGTCACAAGGGAATTTAAAAAAAAAGCAAATACAACACTAAATGAGTCTGACATGTTATACTTAATAATATCTGTCTTAAACAAAACAAAGAGTCACAGCAAAATTACCTGAATTGTATAGAAAAGAAAAAAAAAAAAATAAAGAAGTCAACCTTCAGGAGTTATTTCAGCCTACTTGGCAAGAAACCCCTCATGGAACAGGAGTTTATCTATGTTGAATCACCAGAAAGGCAAACCTGCACCCCTTCAGACTGAAAGGCTGCTTAGACATTCCAAATCCATTTGAGTTTTTTCAGCCTTCAGGAGCAGCTCAGGCTCAGCTAGGTAGGGGAACTTTCACACAGCACCTCCTCTAACAGTTCTAAATTAATCCTCTGGCAAATCCTCATCAAAGCATAATTGATGTTTAGCACTATAACACATTTCAAAGTGCCCCCACTGTGCCTACTTGCTCAGTTCCACACTTACCAGCTAAGGTCACTCAAGCAAAAAAGGAAAGGGCTCAAGAAACAGGAGGCGCAGAGGAAGGGAAGCCCCACTTATGCAAAGGCTGTGCTGGCAGAATTAAGCACTGAACAACATGAAAGGCAACCCATGAGTGGAAGAAAGGGAACAAATAACATGAATCAAACTGACAAACAAGTAATGTTATTTGCCAAAGAAAACAAACATTTGATCTCCAATCCTGATTTTTACAACTTATCACACTTTGGTATGAAGTGACACAGCTTCAGATTTAATTAGTACAATATGCAGCAGCTCAATAATGAAGCAATAAATGTTAGTTTGAGCATATCTTCTTCCCACCAGTGCTTCTACTGTAGGGTCTCTGCTAAGAGCACAGCCTGGTTTGCTGTGCCTGCACTTACAGCTCATCTGAGAGGGTCAGCACATCCCAGCCTTGTGTGAGGACAGCATACCGTGGGGACATCTACCAGCCAACAGCCTCTGCAAGCAGAGGTGTCAGAACCAGCATGAGTAAGATGTGTACTACCAGGAAACCACCTCCCACAGCCCTCATTTCAAGATTAAACGTTTCAAACACACAAAATACATTGCAGGCCTTCACCACAGTCTTCACTCATTCATCTCACAACAAACAAACAAAGGATGCAGCATCAATTTAATAGATGTGTTTAATTAGTTTAGAAGTGAAAGACAGTTAAAAGAGGCTATTAGAACTGTCATTCTCTTCTAAGGAAAATGAAGAATAATTCAAGAGGGGAAATAAAAAGGCAGAGTAAGCTAACCATGGGTCTGTAAAGACAAAACCTTCTGTACTCTAATGCTGGTTATGTTTTGCAGGAGTGAACAAACACTTTGCTGATCTTCATTTAGGGTTTACCTCTCACTCAACCTCCTCTCTATCCTGGCCCACAACAGCAGCCAGGGACATTAAAAGTTACATAGGCCTTCCCACAGATGACAAAACCAAGCTTTCCAAGTTGTCCAGGAATACTTCTTGTTTGTTTCTCTGATAAGGGATATTATGCTACCACCAACCCGTTTCAGTGGCCGTTCAACTGCCTTGGCCACTGCAGCTGCCACTGCATTACACACAAACTTCCTGCCTCAGTGCAAACAGCAGGTAGTTCAGACATAGCTGCTGAGGGCTCAATGCTTCAAATGCCTCACGCACCACCTGGAAGCCCAAGCAGTGCTGCAAGTTTTACAGAAGTCTTCAGAAGACAACGGGGAAACAAGTTGACAGAGCCAATGTGATTCCTGATTCCTACAATCTGCCCTGAGCACGCGGGCCAACAGCTGAGCTGCTGACACAGCAGCTTGGGAACCTCTGGCACGCAGCCTGACCTTTCCAGATAAAGTAGTCTGCCCTTGCTCCTGAATCAGAGCCCTGGAAGCCTTACACCACCAGATTCAGGAGGTCTTCAAAACTCTGATAAACAAACATTTTTCACTCCTGAAAGCATGAATTCCTTCTCAAGATATTCTGAGTTTTGAAATCACCACATAATCATTCAAACGTAGTAATCATTCGTCTTGAAACCCCACGAGCTTACGCAGGAACTTTTCTCTCATTAAAACACAATAATGCATACTGGTACTTTTATATTTGTTTTAGAGAATGGAATTTAAAACCCCTTTTCCCCCCTCTCTTTTAGGAAAATTGAAACCACCTAAGATTATAGCCAAAAACGTTTAACCACATATTTCCTTCTTTTCAGATAAAGTCATGTTGGTTCCCTTTCAACTTCTGAACTTAACAGAATTATTAATAAATTAATGGTCTGTCTGTGAACACATTATCTATTATGGCACCTCAAATCCAGCAAAGTGGTCTTTTAAAAAATTCTGAATTGTCTGCTCTGAAAATTGCCTCAAGACAGTCATGGTAAAAGACTAAGGGCAAAAGCTGCATCATTTCTAAAAAGAGCCAAAATTCCCCCCCTCCCTAATATTATAGAAGTAGATAAAAGCATGTCTTTGTTAGAACAACTCTTTTAAGGTTTTATTGCTAACCCCAGATTACCTGCATTTAAATCATTTTATAAATCCTCCACACACCTCTGCGTGCTTTTCATAATAATGCCTGGCAGTCAGTGCTGTAAAATTCAAGAGACAGGTGAAAAGCACTACAGAACAGAAGAAAGGAGGAGAGGTCGGAAGTCAGGCAATTACCAAATTCATATTCAGCGGACAAATTTAATGCTACATAAAGAAACACCACTATAGGGATATACAAGAGGAAAAGCTAAATTATGCAGCAGCCTCTTCAGAATACAGTCCATCCTATAAACCAAAGGAAGTATGACTTTTCTGCCACTGACAGTGGACAGTTGTGTAACTAAGTTAAGAATCTTTGTACACATGCTAAAGGATAAGAGTAAGTTCTCTCTCATTTTGCATCCTCATTTTCCACACACTGGCACAGCCAAAGCTTTGTTAGACTAGGAGACCTTTGTAAACTGTCACATGCTGAAATATGCAATTTTTACTAGTTTATAGCAGCTGAGTTTTTGTTCAGGTGGCTATTACAGAACTAATTTCATCTCAAGTAACATCTTCCATTTTAAACTCCTACTACAGATCAAAGTAGCATTAGAATTTTTAAATGAGAAGCATAGACATGTTACTTTTACATTGGAAACAGGCTTTTCGTATTAGAACAAATACTCTGCTTGCTGACTGAACAAGCAGCAAGAGTAAACACCCTTATCTCCTGGCAGATTATCTGGACAGAGGACAAACAGCACAATAAACACACACAAACTTGAGAAGGTGCTGCATGAATAGGCTTAGTTGGGCTCTAAGTTGTGGAGCTGTGCTTGTGCTTCCTCGGCCTCCCCGCTGGCTTGTTCTCAAAGACCTCTGTGCCACACCTTCAACATTTAGCATATCTCACCTTCCCTTCTGTATTCTTTCAATTAATCTGTTATTTCTTTTCATCTGCATTTAAATGAGCAACCCTCTCCTCCAACTCCAACTAACTGAATTTATCTCTCTTGTTAAGAACAGTCAGGGACATGGCTCCTGTAACACCATTCATTCATATTTTAAAATCCAAACTATTTAAATAGAGGACAATTCTCAATTACTTTAAAAAGCTACTGTATTTTAGGACAAGACAAAAACCCTCAGTTTCACATCCTATTTTAGTCATCTAGTAAACCCTTATCTCACAACAGCAGGTATTTAACTGATCTGCTGGAGGTGTGCTATCTGTGTGCTCCATCCACACATCCTGCAGTTACAGAAAATGCTCCTTCTCCCTACAGCAACCGAGACATTTCCTCCCCCAGCGATTGCACACAGTTCTCACCACCCACCAACTAATGAATCAGCAGGCTCTCAACAGCCAGCGCCACCGAGGAGACCAACATCACCCCCCAGGAAACACCAGTCCCCAGTGAAGTGGTGCAGTCCCCTCCCTTCTGTTTTCATTTTCCCAGCACACTGGAGCAAAATGCATTCTTTCAGAAGAGGCTCAATTCTGACTCACCCTGCGCCTCATCACGAACACATCTGCCCATTCAGACCTGCTCACCCGGACTGCCCCCCTCTGCCGAGCCACGTCTGGCCATCCATCCATCCCACTGCTGATCCCACCTTCCCCTGAATCATACCCCACTTCTAAATATTTAAACAGCAGTCTCCCTTGTGATTTCATATGCGAAACATTGACCTCTAAGAAAGAAACAGCTTTGAACACTTACTCCAAGAAAGAAAGGTGTTAAATCAGGTAAGGCTAACCTCATAATTTCAGCTTCTCCTAACATTATCTATGTACACTGGCAAGTAAAAGGAGACAACCTGTACAAAATGGTCAAATGAGAAATTATGTATTCAACTGTTTCCTTTAACAGCAACAGCACATGATTATATGTACAGTTTCATAAATAAAATGCTGCAGTCTTGCTGTAGAGATGTGGCACGAAATGTAAAGTTGCATCAGTCCCATCCCTGTGTTCCCCCCAAAATACCAAGACTCACTTTCATATCACGAGAAGGGTCTCTAGCCTGGGTTTCAAAGAGAGGGCAAAGCACAAGAGAGGAAGCAATCTATGAAATTAAAAAAAAACCAAAAAAACCCAAGAAAACCACCACTTTTCTAAAACTTTGCAATAGAACTTAACATAATAGAACACTAAAATCCTCAATTATTTGGGGAACTAAACAGAATAGTAACTTCATTAGTGTAACAACAGCTGAAGTTACAGCAAAAGCTGATAATTTCATGCAAGGCTTCACACTACACTTTTAGATATTGATCATTAGTTTAGAAGAAATTAATGACAAGCAACCAAGTCATGAACAGAGTTTACAGTTTTTATCTGACTTTGTAAATTTAATTCCCATACACTAACCTTGTGGTACAATTTAAACTGTAATGAAATAAATAGAAACAGCTAAAAAGAATCCCATTTAGAAGAGGACTATGAGTGAAATAAGACTTTTTAGACCTTTTACTTTGGATCAATCCTTCTGTCTCATGCCTCTAAACATATTATTCTTTCTTTGAACACACAAAGAAAATGTCTTCTATTTTAAAAGCTACATCTTGGAATTTCTTCCATTATATGAGAATGAAGTTTTGTTAAAATTCAAACCCTATACTCTTCTGCAAAAATGTATGGGAATTGTTACTTTCTGATCAAACAAGAGTCTTTCCTAAACACTTGTACATAGATGACCCAATTGTGGCTTTCAAGATGAATACAGCTTCAAGTTTCTCAAGGGTGGCACCTATGGCACAGCTGTACCAACCACACCACCGTCAACAGGCCCTTGTTGGTTCCTGAGCAGCTGCCAAGGTGGGACTCTTGGGACAGCACTGGCCAGGCCAGGAGCACTGCCCAGGGACACCCCCTTGGGCCCAGCACCCAAATTTCTCTGCCTGGGACCTGTTCCTCAGCTCTGCTTCCTTATGATCACACAGACATTTCACTTGCAGCTGAGGAAAGAATGCACTCCAATTCACAACTAGAAAAACACCTCAGAACACACTACAGTTTTCAGCTTCATAGCAAATGTGATGGTCAGATATTATGCACTTTTGCCAATTTTAAAGTATGCTTAGATAAGTCACCAGGTTTTATTACAAATATCAGTAAACACTAGGATGCAACATAATCCATTTTTACAATTCTATGTAGCAAAAATACCCACGTACAGACTCACTTCAAAAATATCTTTGTAAGGAATACCAGAGCTGTGACAAAACCTCTCTCAACATTCTTTGTGTACTACTGAAATATTACAGTGATGGGGTTTGGTTTCTAAAACGTCAACAAAAGAATAGCCGAAGAATTTTCCTTACCTTACTGGAGAGCAAGAATTTCAAAGTCCCTTGTAGAAAACCTGGTATTTTTATGGTTTTTTGGTTGGTTGCATTTGTTAGGTTTTTTTCTGCATAGTTAGCTCAACTATGTAATCATGACTCCTTTTTGAAAGCAGATCGATGTTTCATTAAATTATGCAGGTTGCTATTTCACTTAACTAAAAACCAAGTCTATAACTAAGAACAGATATGAAGCAGTAAGGATGTCAGAACAAATGTGATTAAGATCTGTGGAGCATTTTATTCCTGGATTAAGATCACTGGTCAGTACTTATGCTTGGAAGCTCACATAGAAAAATAGTAAAATGCTACTGCACAGAAATTATAGCCAAGTCTCCAGATACAGTTCATCATTCCAAAATACTGGAATTTCTCGTCTAAGCAGAAAACATGAACCAGACTTGACCAAAACCACCAAAAAAACCCCAGTACAAAGTAAAAAGTAGACGGCTTCTAGTTTTCACATTGTCACTACAGAAGGGACTAATGCCTCCCAAAGAGAAATGCATCTTATGCTCAGGCTCTCCTCATTTGCCTTCAAAAGACAAAACCAACCACAGAGCTGAACTGAAAATCAACAAATATGCACGGAGCATAACAAGAAAAATCTGAAAGGCAAATACATACTGGGGTTTTCCCCTGTGAAACTTTACAGGGTCTTTTATCAGCCTGTCTTTACTACCAGATTCTACATGAGAAAGATGGCTGGATTTTAAATCTCCTCTCCCTTTTAATGGAGAGGGCATGCATTAAAAAACAAAAAAACAAAACAAACAAACAAAAACCCTAAACATTTTTGCTTGCAACAATTAAAAAGAATAATGCTTTTGCAGCAAAATATTGCCGGGAGATTGCTGCTGGTTTTGCTGCTCCAAGTACACATGCATGCTTCTGCTCACAAACCCAGTAACTAACAGACACACACAGTTTTCTGCCACGTTGACAGAATATTTTCCACATAGAAATTTCAAAATTGGTTATGAAATTTGTCCTTTTCAAGCTTTCAGAAAATCACACATCAAAAAGCAGTTACAAGCAGCAACTGCAACAGAGGATTAGAAAGAGAGGTTTATCTAAAACACACCAGTTGCACACCATGCTACCTGGGTGCAAATAAACAGCCTACTAATCCTCTACTTTTGGACTGAAAATTCAAAACAAATAATGCAAGTATACTCAACTATACAAAAGGGAAGTTACCTGATTTTGACAATATGAGCAAGCAACTAATAAAAACATCCAGGAACTGACCCAAGCAAGAGAGGGGCAGGAAAAGCTGCTTCTTCTACCCTTTGGCTTTCATTGCCTTCTTGAGCACTCCGACAGCCTCACCCTTCCCCTTAAGCAGGATTCAAGTCTGGAAAAATTGTTCAAACATTTACTCAACAAGTAAATGTGCTGCACCAAGGCTTAAAATAATGTTAGTAATTTCTTGTCTTTTGTATACTATAACAACTATTCAGCTTTCATTATTCAATAGAATTTTATAGTGTCATAATTATTCTGTAGAAAACTATCAGCTTCTGCAGAGAACATTCTTAGCAATGACTGGAAATTTTCTTTAACAGAGTAACATCAAACTTGCAATTATGCAAGCTAATGAGCTCATTTTGTTACTTGTACTCTGGACAATAAAGCCTGAAGAACCATTTCACTAACTTTCAGAAAAATGACAGTTTCTTGAAGGAAATGTTTCATCATCTTATTGAATTTTTCTTATTTTTAATATGAATTAAGTGATTTTCAGAAAGAAGCAGACATTCTCAACAATGACATTCTTATTTTCTCATTCACTTATGAGAAGAGGAGAGAAGCATAATATTAGCAACTTTGCTTAGTAAGTGGAGACTGATATGCAAACAAGAGGATTCAACAGTCCACATATCTGGATTTTTTCCTGCATCTATGCTGCAGAGATCTCAAGTATTGCTTTCATCCACAGAGCACTCATCTGTCCTTATATATAGCTGCTTCCCAAATGCAAAATTTAGCTCACTAACTCCAGTTTTGTTCCTCTTCTGGGAAACTTTAGGATGATGACATGGATATATTTGAAATCTTGTCTATACAACTCTAACGAATGCATTTAAGCCACTGGAAAGAGTCCAAGGTAGTATGGTTGAACAATTGCTTTTAGAATAACTAATAAAAGCTGAACAGAAGCAGGTTCACTGACAGCAGACCTTAAGTACTTCCACAGCCCTGCTGCAAGTACTGTTCCTAAGCATTGTTTCAAAACGGTATCGTCACTGCCAGCACAAGGCTGTGGGCAGTCACAGAAGTATCTGGAGCATGGGGGAGTGCAAGGATTCTGAGGAAAGGGCTGTGGATCCTTGTCACATGAGAGGTGCCTGGGGTGACTCAGGCCCCAGTGGCGGAGGGCACCTGATGATAAATCACTCTGCAGGAACAACTGTCCAAACCCAGCCAGTGGCTGCCTGCCAGGACAATGTGTCCAGTCTATGTCCTCTAAAGATTTCTCTTCCCAAAATCCAAGTTCCTAACTGTTCACGGTGTATAAACTGTAAGCACATAGAGGCATCTCCTAATTGTGAGGTAAAGTGAATAAGGCACAGGTACATTCTGACTGTGGCTGCAAACAGTTTGGATTAAATAGCTCTCCTCTATGCAACAGCAGGTCATAATGAAGACCACTTCCAACTATCTAGGCAAAAAAGAGAGAAAAAGTTTCCCTCTCCTCTAAAGCAAAAATTGGTTTAAGAGCATAAACAAAGGATGTTGCTGGGAAAAAAAAGAAGAGAAAGAAAAAGAAACTGAGAAGTCTCTGCCAGCTAAAGGACTCTTAAGCACAAACAAATTCTAGAACCCCAAGCATCTATAGAAATATAGTATTTTACTCAAACCATATAGATGATCCTGGATGAAAACTGATCAAGGGGATCATCAGAAAAAGTGGATCCTTCTCATCCACCAAGCCTTTACAGGACTCCCACCAAGTAACTCCAAGAAAAAAAACAAACAAACCAACTGTTTAGCCAGGCTGGGTACAAACTGGATACACCACCAAACCCATTTGTCTGCTGTCAGAATAACCACACACTGACCTCCTTGTTTAGAGCCTGAGAAAGATCAAAAGGAAGAACAATGATGTGGGTTTCATCAGGACAACACCACTTTCCTTGGCTGGAGCAGGCAAAAGTACCTCTAAGGCTCTGAGGACACAGTCCAGCAGTTGATGCCCCTTCACTGACCACATGCTGCTCCTCACAGAAGAATCTCTCCCATTTACCACAAGGTTTTGGGGTCATCATGACCCCAGAGAACATGAACAGGAGGATAACAATTGTTTAAGGCTGCTCAGGAAAAGCACCAGCTCTGAGGACAGGCACCAGTCAGATCTCCCCCACTCCACATTCCTGAAGCAAGCTGAAACTAAGTCAGAAGAGGAATTCTGTATCGTTCTGTTAGCTCAAAGGCTGAGAACAACGGGCAAACACAATAAAAATCTAACCCCAAAATATTGTTATCCTAACCCACCAGCACATTGGGGGACCAGTCAAGGACTTCACAAAGCCATGCAAGGAACCTCACCTTGACCTTGGATCTGGAAACAAGACTCTGGTGCAGGAGAAGACATTTATGGGCAGCACAGCTCACTGGAAACAAAATATCCTCACATATTAAAAGAGGACGAACAAGAACTACAAGATGCTCCCTAAAAGTGAAAGTTGCCAGCTTTGTAACTAAGTTCCACCTTCCATGTCCGTGTGCTTCCACCACACCCAGATGCTCTGTGAATTTTGTTAGGTGACATCCAGCTCTTCAGGGTGGCATAACTGTCTCATGAACTGCTTTAAACAGAGACCATCACAACAATTTGAAGGAGCATTACATTACTACAGACAAACAGAAATTTCAATAATTGGGAAGACCACAAGCATCTTAGGGCTGAGATAGTTCACCTATGTGGTGGCACACTACACTATAATCTTTAATTAATATATTCTGGCTCTATCATGGTTTTTGCTTTTTTTCTCCCCTAAATTCCTAATATCAGGCATCCTTTCCCACTGATCAGAAAAAAAATCAAATCCTTTTGTCCAGAGACTCAACGGATTTCAGGAAACACATGCAAGTAACTGCTAACTGTGAGAATAATTTCAATGACGACAATGCAAAAACCCCAAATACTACTACACTGAAAATACAGGAACTTAAGGACTATGGTTTATTACCACTACAGAGTAAAATAAGGGCTGAAACTGTAAATTGGTTTCCCAGGCACTCTTACCTTTTTTTCAAAAAGTAAGCATACCTAAAGAAAGGAAAATGAAAGCTGCTACTCCAACTTTGTCCGAAAGACAAAGAAATGTTACATCGAATTTCTTCAGGTGGTGACCAAAGAAATTAAAGTAAAATTTCTGATTCAATATAGATTAGCACAGATATTAAGGTATTTCTCATAAATTAAGCCCTCCCCTTCCAAGCAAGTTCTACTTAGGTACATTGTGATCCTGTGTTTGACTAGAAATTGCATTTGCTCAGAAAATGGAGCAGCCAATACACCAGCCCAATAACCTATGAAATTTTATGGCTGAAGTCAGAAAAGAGAAAGTTAATTTGCAGACAAGTCCTATTTATCCAGTCTCTAGTGAGAAAACAGGACACAGGTGGAAAGCTGGTTCTATTGGGTGCCATCTGAATAGGTGCTGTATTATACTAAAATCTATTTCTCATTACACTTCTGTTGTAAAACCTGCAACGTAACAGAGATTTTCTTTTTTTTTTAATATTCATCCAAGCAGTTAACACCAACTTAGAGCAAAATAAAATCTAGTTATGACAAAAAACTCTGCAAGTAGGAACTCTTAAGGAAGAAAAATGAAAATCTTTAGTTACAGCTAGAACAAAGTTAATAGTTAACGAGTAGAAATCCTAGCTACATCACATGTGGCACAGCAGGCACTCGGAATCAATTTAAATCATGTCTGATGTGCTTTCCTCCAAAGCTGCAGAGTTCACAGCATATTAGAGTGAAACAAGCCCATGTGGAAAACTCTGGTTTACGAGCAGCTGCCACCAAAGAGCAGACAGGAAGTAAAGCTGCATTAGAATGACATGGAGAATAGTATTGTAAAGGGGAGTAGAAGTAAAATAACTTCACAGACTTCATCAGTGACTGGTATTTAAACAGTAAAAAAGGATATCTGAGAACTAATGTGCTTCCAAGTAAGAAAGAGCAGAGCTATAGAAACATCTTGAATAACAAATGAAAACTGGGGACATTATCTTACTCTAAGAAGTATACAAAATGAATCATGCAAAGAAAGTTGACCACACAGTTCTTAACAAAACAAAGGAACTTTGAAAAAGATTAGATTTTAAGAGGCACTGAAGTCCATACACAGCTCAGCCTTAAGTTCATATGTCATCAGTACAAGTTGAAATAAAAATTAAAGAACTTCATTAACCACAATAAAACCAGCCTAAGTCATTAATGATACCAGAAAACCAAGGTGAAAATAAAGCTCTCCATTTAATTGCAAGTTTTAATTATCTAACATTTCAGGCAATACATTAGACTACTACACTGCCTACCTTTCAATTTCTTAACATCTATTCATTTATTCTTTACCAAAAACAAATAAAAAATCCCTGGATATTAGCTGACAACAGAGAGGATCAGAAAGCCTTTGTACGGTTCAGCTCCCCAGAAACAGGACACACACTGCTTCTGACGCACCCCCCACACATCCACATTCACAATGAAATACAATGTTCTATCATTTTTACAATCTAGGGACCTATTTTTAGTGCTGCTTTTTCTTTTGCTATGACAAACTTGAAAAATTGCTCAAATACACAATTAAATTTGCTGCCGGTCAAAGACAGCGCAGAATGTTAAAGCTATCTCAAAAAAAAGTTAAACTTGAGTTTAAAATGAGGAGCTACATTAAGTGTACACTGAGCCATCCAATTCTTCGATTAATGAAGACAGGGTACCCACCAGAGGCCTACCCACCCCTTGTGAACATCAGATGCATCAAATTAAAAGGCAAATTAAGCATATAAAAAAACCCCTCAGTTAAGAAACACCAGATTGAAAAACCTCAAGCCTATGCAGTATGTATTTTCAGAATCCCAACTTTCATGAGAGTGTTGCTCTTTCTAAAATTCAATCATTTAAGCAGCAATTATAGCAGATGCTGCATTGGTAGCTTTGTCAATCTGTGTACAAAACTGCTTTAGCACAATAGTGACATACTTCAAATCTGGATAAACTATTTTGGGCCACCATTTGTTTAGCCAAACACTGAAGCAGAATTCCAGAATAAAAATATTCTAACGTTGGTAAGTTTATCTACATTCTAGATCACAAACTAATGCCTAAGATAATTATTAACTGACAGCTCCCCCCATAGACTTTTTTTATTCATATAATTAAAAACATGCCTTGCTGGCATAAATCCAGTGATGAACAAACACACATTATGCACTGCCTCAAGAATCAAAGCTCATAAAACAATGTTGCACAGAGCTACAAAAATCACATGGTTTTAAGAGACTACTGAAGCCTATGAAAGAAACTCTTAATTAAACCAAATGACAAAAATCAAGAGAACAAAATTTCAGACAATTCATATGAAACTCTTAACTGTTTCCGTTGATAACATAAAACACTCTCCCACTCTGCTCATTCCTCTGCTCCAGTCATGGGAGTGGCTTACTTTCAGAGGAGTTCAATTCTGTGCAGAGCAAGCCTGCATTCGTGTGTGATTTACACCAGTGAATTTGTGATTTGTTCATACCAGAGCATAACATTATTCCCATTTATCTGTTTGTCCACCTATAGCCTCATTCAGAGGAATTCTTCTAAACATTTTAGTGAAGCAGTCTAGAATTTACTGTAAACACACATAAAAGAAGGAGTGGCCTTCATTAATGAAGCTCATGTACTATTTTAATACACAGCATACCTACCATGCTCTTACATGATTAAGATAACATAAGAAAATGGATGAAGTAGTTCAGTACTTTAAGAATTCATTCAGAGAAAACAAAGTTAAAAAAAATCATAGGAGCAAATAAAATTAGTTTTGAACTAGCAAGAAGAGAGACTTCAGTCTTCTTACACATTACAAGAAAAATTCCTCATTCAATTGTGAGCCAGAATCAATATTTTTCAGTAAGAGCCAGATTCAATTCACTTTCCTTAGCAAAGCAGTCAGTACCCAGACAGCCAACTTCACTTCTCCCCCAATTTGTCAAACTTCTGCAAGCCTCACAGAAGTAAATGGAAAACAATTTTTTCCAAAAAAACTCATTAACTTGAATTCCACATACCATAACTGCCCTCAGGAATTTTTTTTTCTTCCAATCAAGTTATCCCACTATGGGAAATATTTATCTTCCACCTAGCAGCATTTAAAAGACCCAATATGCCATTAAATCTGAATATGCTTCAAGTATTTCCTCCAGCCTGGTAGGTTTGGTAGCATTAGCTGTTTCTCATTACAAGGGTGAGTAAAAAAATTTAGGCAAAAGGAAGGATATTGTAGTCCATTAAAAGTTTTTAAAAATAATAAAAAAAATACACAAAAATTAGCCTTAAACAGAAAAACTATGAAGGCTTAAGTG
This sequence comes from Picathartes gymnocephalus, assembly GCA_013390045.1. NCBI lineage: Eukaryota > Metazoa > Chordata > Aves > Passeriformes > Picathartidae > Picathartes > Picathartes gymnocephalus. The sequence goes on from WEKY01038452.1 coordinate 367,431, forward strand.
CTGGTCTAAACCCACTGAATTCTGCAGAAGTCTCCTATTGACTTCAGTCATCTTTGGATCAGTCCCAAAGCATCTACAGTAGCACAGATAAGAGACAGCATCTAAATTTTAAAGGTATGTTTTTCCTGTAAAACAAAACGAGCTGTAGGTGATTCAGTAATTTTATTCTGATGAGACTAAGCAAGGTTTTTGACTTTAAATCTAATACAGCTTCACAGTAACCATCACTGTCACTAGGGAATTTGAGCTTTCAATATCAGTCTATGGGACAACCACCTCAGGAAAAAGAGATTCAGAAATCAATTCTGAAAGCGATGCTGCTTCTGTATTATAGCTGATGGTGAAACTGAGAAAAAGCTTCATTCCACTTAGAGCACATTGACTGCTTGCTGTACCAACTGGCAGCCAAAGACACAATGAAATAACCTGTTGAGAGTGCAAATTTTCATTAGTCTACCACAATTCACTGGCCAAAGTCTAACTTCCAAACCACTTTAGAAGCACCTACACAGCACCAAATTTAGACTGTTCCCCAAAATTTTATCATAGCATGACAGTAGAAATAGTTCCGTTCTTCAAATTAATATAAAGCCACCAGTACTGCCCACACGTTTCCCAATTCTTCCATTTGCCTAACATTAACATGCTTTAAAATAAAGCAATATTTTATCTTACCAGCTTTCACTGGTACTCACATCACTGCCTACCTGCATGGAGATGTGAAATATTAGAAATCTCACATCATATGTGCAGTCCATACTAGTAAGATCATAAGCACAACATAAAAATTTCTTACAGTTTCAACAATTTCCTCCTTACCTTGCCTCCTTCTCTTTCAAAGTCGACATATTCACGGGTCGGTGTCTGTCGCTGCTCCCCCTGCCAGCTGGCCGGAAAAAACTGGAGAGACAGATTGGTTCCTGTGGCCACAAAAGCCTTTTAGAAAAATCAATACAAACAGGATCAGGGAGCAAGACATTACATAAATTATGCAGGCAGTCATTTATTTTTACATCAGTTTATGTCTTAAGCCAGGCAGCATAGAGAATACTTAAAGTCAAAAACATGCACTCATCATTTTTCTTAAGTATTAAGTTACAAACATCTGATTCCATTTTGACAACATTTGCCATTGGCTGCTTCGGATATAAAATACAACATGGAATCAATACTTCTTTCAAATCAGTTTTGCTGACATTAGAATCTGTCCTTTCAGTTCTGTCTGGATACCCTGCACCAACTTAGTACCTGCAACATCAAAAACTGCCCATGCTTTTTAAAGAGGTCGCATATCTCTAAAGGAAGTACTGCTGAAGGAAAATGAACTCCTTAGACCCGTTACTAAGGACAACTTTTTTCGAAAGAAAAGGATTTGTTACCTTTCACAATCTACTTATATCTAGATAGACACTTAACTGAAGCATAAATATTCCTATTTTATCATCTATTGGCATGCAGTATCAATACACAGTTCAATCAAGCTTCACAAAGTCCTCATGCCACCAGTGATACCCAGATCAGCAGATGCTGTGTCAGTGAGAAAAAGCAACTGTAGGAATTCGTCTCAGCTGCAGCCCTTTGTAAAATCATTAAAGGGACTGGCTTAAACCCATTTGAAAAAGCATGCACTGCTTTACAATTGCAAACGAAAATGGGACTCAGCTTTCTTTATAAACTCCCTGTATTTGTTTGCATATCTTAACTCCAAGCCATGATGAGTACAGCAATTCCTAGACATGAAATAAAAAATTATTTTTGTAACCAGAAGTCAGATTCACAATATTTATGCTCTTCTCTGGTACAGGTGAGCATGTTGTCCCATAAGCATGTGAATACTCACAGACTCACAGCACATTACTCTTCTCAAAATCCCAGGGTTAAACATATTTTTTTGCAATCAAACGACTGTATTTATTACCATGACCACTTAGATTTAAATGGTCATTAATCTAGAACATCGTTTTTCTTAAAAGCTATACAACTATTACTTGAACAGCTGGAATTTCCTGACAAGCAGATTTCTTTCCAGGAACCCAGAATTCAGCCACTTCATGGTATAACTGTACTGCTACCTGTGACACAATAGCTATACGTTATTTAAGATAGTTCTAGTCATGGACTGCAACATTGTCACAGGATTAATACCTCCCACTTTGAAAGCAGAAGTGCTTTGTCTTTGCTCTTCCCCCTCCACCAAGGGAGTCTCTGCAATCATGTTTGGTTCCAAGCGATCCTTAAAAACAGATTTTTAAATTTGTATTGTTGTTGTTGTTTTAGTTTGCTTGTTTTATCTCTTGTAAGCACATTCTCAAAGTCATTAAAATTAACAAATCAGTCCTAGTAATGCCAGAAGAATACTGTATTGGTGCATTAATATTTGTTTGCCCTACAACACGCAAAGACAAACATTTCAATCGATGTAACAGAAGTTTCATCAAGGATACACTTGCATAAATAGGAGGCATCAAATCTGTCAGAGCTGCAGATCATCACTATCAGGCTTACTACCTTCTATTACCCCTTTGCTTTTCTAAGGGATGCTATTCACGCATCAACAAAATATTATACCTGTCTCCAAATATTTGTGACTCTGACACTCACTTAGTCTGCTCAAGAACTGTTTTCCTACCTCTGAGCATCTTTAGTAAATATGTCTTTTATATTCCTTATTTTATACATTTAAAATATCAAGGAGTGAGATCTTTGAGAGTAAACCAGCTGACCACTGAAGCCCTTTGGACCAGTGCCGTTCTGGTACTGGGTCAAAAGGACTGCACTTGCTTTCTGGGAAACCCAGCAAGACAGTTAAGTGCCCATGCCTCTCTGCTTCCACTCCCAATGTATGCTAGCGGGCCATGAAAAACAGGGGAAAAATATTAGAGAAAAGAAGACGATAGAAGTACACAAATTCCACATCCTCATGGAGTCAGGCAGGCACCATTTAAACCATAAGCTATGTAGATGTTTTTCCTCTGGATTTCTAAAGCCTGTTCCCTCCCTTTCAACAGACAAAAGCAGCCAGTTAAAGTACCCATATGCTTCTCAAATCAAATCATAGGTCAATACTGAAAAACTCGAGAACAGTCCTGCTGATAACTGCACAAGACTACATGGATGCCATTAATTTTCATCAAATAACAAAGAAATTAAATTTTTAAAAATCACACCATTAGTTTGGTTTTAAACGTGAAATGAAGAAAACTCAAGTTTTGTCTGCACAGCCTTTTAAGGCCCAGTCTGAAAAGCTACCAGACATTTGTCTTGAATTTTGTGAAAAGCTTATCAGGTAGTACAAGGGCGACCTGACCCACACAGAGACAACGTAAATACAAGTACCTTCCAAAGCAAACCAAGCATGTGAGGTTATTTAAGTTATCAAAGCATTACCAGTAAACGTGAAATCTTATTTAATACACTTCACAGTTACTTCTCAGTAACATTGGTAATTATTTCCTTTATTCAATCAAGAGCTATTTGACACACGTAACCAACAACCTACTGCTGGTTCTACATTAAATCCCTGAGCTGTTCTCTGGGGGTTTTTGTCTGCTTCGAAATATGTAAGGTCATTTGCAAAGGCTCCCTTTGGAGATAAAAGAATAAATCCTTGATGTCTGGAAAAACATTCAAGACGAAAAAAAAAGTAAAATTACTAGCTCTTTTTAACATCAGTCATTACACACACTACATTTCTAAATAAACCTGACTACTCATACCCTGTTCACAAAACAAAACCAGATGTTTCAGATGAAGAAATATAGAGCCTGTTTTATAATTAAGTAGAGTGAAAATATGTAGAACAGGCATCACTGGTTGCTTCCAAGGGATGAAGTTCCGGCAAAAAAAGGTAGCAGCAGGCTCATAAGTACAAAGGTGAAACTACAGCAATTACCCATTTATATAAATAACTGCATAGGCTGCATTAGAAAGCTAGTTTCTAAGCTACATGGCCTTTTTTAGGGAGGGATTCGGGTCTATTATGCGCTTTCACCTGTACAGGAACTTCCAGTGGTAGCAAACTATGTCTTCCTTACCTACCCATTGTTTCCCTGGTGCTTTCTTAAAGGAAGCAAACATGCACAATGAAAAATGAATGTTAAAAAAAAGAGTAAAATTAAGAACCTGTCTACAAGGAGCTTCTTGTAAAATAATATTACAGGTTCCAAAACAACAGATAACAAGCAGGGCTAAGATTCAGCCAAAATAGTTATTCAGTAGAAGGTAACCACGTTCTTGAGTGTGTATCCTTTTACTGACAAACACAAATGAGCAAGACCAGTTACAGTAACTGGTATTCAACTATTTCTGGATGTACATAAGAGTAATTTCATTGTGCATAAGAATAATTTCATTGTGCACTGACTAGCAGTATGTATACCACGTGAAATTAAAGAATGCACATAAACCAAACTTGGTGAAAGTGGGGTTTATTTTCTATTTTACCTTGTCTTTCACTATATACTGTAAATGAAAAAGAGGTTACTTCTGCATTTTAATAGTAGCGTTACAAACTTAACAATGCTATTAGATACTGATCCTATAGAAGCAACCTGGAGCAGAAATCAAACCAGGAAATAACGAGTCAGTTCTTGACTACTCCGAGCCATACTTCATCTCACTTATTTCAGAGGGAGACAGTAGTCTGTAACTAACCTTAATGAATGAGAAAAACGGAGCTGAAGTTGCAAGTTTCAAAGCCTAATTTTAAAAGCGTTTGATTTAGTTCACAAATACATCAAACAGCTCACTCAAGACTTCAAGCTAGCGCCTTCTGAACAATGTTACTCATTTCTCAAAGCTACTATTTCCGGAAAGAAGTAAAAAAAAAAAAAAAAAAAAAAAAAAAAAAAAAAAAAAGCTGAATATTGAAATAAGCAGCTCGTAGCTGTAGCACGTGCCCAGGGAAGAAGCGCAGCCCATTCTCACTGCCGGGGGTTTTCCTTCCTTCCCTGTCACCCCGGCGCTCCAGACAACCACTCTCCCCGCTCGGGAGCGAGCGGGCACCTTCGAGGGAAAAAGTGCTACTGCTAAGGCAGACAGAAATGCTGCCTGTTCACCAAAACCTCCTTTCCCTCGGCATTTGAAAGGCAGACGATGTCATTCCGCTCCTTAAGGAAAACTCTCCTTCACGGCGCGGCCCCGACCGGCCTCAGACAGCGTCCCGGCCGGCCGGCCCCGAGCGTTTGGGCTTGGGCACCGCGCAGCGCTCGCTGCCCCGACGGCTTCCCCTACACTTTTATTTCACGAGCCAAGCGCGGCCCGACCCAGCCCGGTCCCGGCGGGCCCCGAGGGGAGCGCGGTGCCACTTACGATCTCGGAGCGGCCGTCGCGGCAGGCGTTCTGGAAGCGGGCCTGCCTCTCCTCGTGCGGCCGGTCCCTGAAGCCGGTGTATTTAATCTGCGGGGAACAGGGCGCGCAATCAGGAGGGGCCAATCCCGGCGATAAGGGGGCAGCGGAGTGCACTGACTGCGCCTCGCCGCGCCGCCGGCTCGGCTCCCGCCGCGGCTGAGGGGAGGCGCGGGGCTGCCCCGGCCCCTCCGCGGCCCGCGGAAACTTTCCCTACGGCGGGCAGAGGGAGGGAGAGAAGGGGGAGCCCCGATGCCACCGCCGCCTCACCTCACACTCGCGGCTCAGCTTCCTGAAGAACTCCTCGTTCTCGAACTTGCTCCGCTGGTCGGGGACAACCCGCGGCATGGTGGTGGGGCCGCCGCCGCCGCCGCCGGGTGCC
>WEKY01038452.1:377204-413529 GCA_013390045.1 Picathartes gymnocephalus
GATACTGGGAGGGACTGGGATGGACTGGGAGGGACGGGGAGGGACTGGGATGAACTGGGAGGGACTGGGACAAGGTGGGAGGGAAAGCTGGGGGGGAGAAATTGAGCAAATTAACTGACTTCGTTTCCCTAGACTAATTTTCATTTCCCTGCTACTACAACTGATGCTCCCAGCCAGAATATCTTCACAGGAGTCACCCCACCAGTGGGGAGTACTGCTGATCAGTTCATGGACCCACAGTCACATGCAGAAACCATACTGAAATACTGTAGCTCACCCCCAGAGAATCCTTTCACATTTAGCCTGCATACATCAGCATAAAGATCTATCTTATCTGAGGACTCCCAAAATAACCCAAATGAAGGATATGGGCAATGAAAAGGACCATGAGCTATCAGCATCAGTTCATGTCTGTGGAAACACTTTATGCAGAGATGGATATAGGGACTCCAAAGGCAACAATGTGCAGATTTCAGGACTTGGCCAAATCCAAAGTTGATAGTTAAACATCTTACCTAGCACACAGACATAAGAGCCATACCACAACAGTTAAACAAAACAATCTAATTTTGCATTATGAGTGGGAAGTTGCCTACCACTTAAAAAACACCAAGCACGGCAGGTATGAGGGAGGAAGCAGCATGTCTCTTCTCTCTAAACCAGGCTACAAGACAGATGCATCTCCTCATTCCAGATTCCAAAACTGGAACGTTTTCCTAAAAGAAGATGCCTACAGGTGCTACTCAAAATAACTCGAAGCATTTTGAGTATTCAGCCAGAAGATAGGAGACCCTTCCCTCACTGAGGCTGTTGAAGCCCAAATTCCCAGCCTCCACAATGAGCATCCCAGTCATAATTACTCTCACACTGGAGAAGCTGTATCCACACCTCTGCTTCAGCCTGGGTTACTACCACAGTGCAACAAAATACCTAAGTCTTCACGGGCAGACCCACATGAAAAGCCAGTAGACACAGCCATCCTGTCCTGGCTGTGTGATTTGGACATCCTGGGCTGCTTCTGGTAGTAAGCACTGGCAGTTTAACAGTGTGCTTCACAAATGAAAAGCCTTTCTTTCAATACATGTGCAGCTTCTCCCTCAAAAAGCATGGCCTGTACAGCCTGGGACATTCACCTGAATACAGCCTTCTGACACTTGAGTGCCAGCAACTAATCATAAAAAGAATGTGCAAATATGAAAGCACAGTGTGATATCAGGTTCAAGAGGCTGGTGTAGCAAAGGTGGCCTCTGATCAATGACCTTGGTACACAACATCTTAATGAACTGAAAATCTGTTTAAATTGTTTCCATTAACCAGGGGAATAAAGATGGCGCTTTTTTTCTAGCAAAAAATATTAAATTAAGCTTGAGAACATCAGAACTAATTATTCCTCCAAATGATGCAATGAAGCCTGAGTTATACAATTGTTAGAGAACTCAAACAGATTATCCCAGAAGGCTACTAGGCTTTCATACTGGTTATTTGGGACAGTGATGATGATTAGGTATACATTTCTATGATTCTGTGCTATCTATACATGTTTTGGCAATGGAAGTATGCAGTTTTTATATTAAACCCCCTTTTTTCTCATTTTACCAATCGGAGCACAAGCTGCTAAAAGAAATATTATCTGAACTCAGAGTGTCCCTTGTCTGGCAAGCAGAAGCCAGGACTGGGTACCTCTTCCAGCCTTGCCTTTGGCCTTCTAAGTGATGATTTTGGGCACATGGCTTTACCGCTAATGCCTTAACTCACCCACCTATCAAGTGACTCGAGATCTCCAGGTGAAGATCTTGAAATATCTGTGTAAAGAGCCAGGCACTGTCTTTATCCCAGATGTTGAGCAATGAGAAGAAAGTTTAACTGAGCACAAAATGTGACTCACACAAGCCTAAATACATAAAAGGAAGTGTTTAAAAACTGCCTTTGTGAAAATAGCTCTGAAGATGCTGTTATCAGTACACAGACAGTGCTAATGGCACTCAATTATATGTTGTTCAGACACAGATTTTTCTGTGTTATCTACTGTGCTGCTATCAGCCACACTGTCTCCTTACATTGCATTTTATAATCCATTAAAAACATAAAATCCTAGAATAGTTTGGGTTGGAAGGGACCGTTAAAGGCTATCTGGTCTAATCCCCCTGTAACAAGCAGGGACATCTTCAACTAGACCAGATTTCTCAGAGTCCTGGCAAGCCTGACTTTGAATGTTTCTGGGAATGAGGCATCCACCACCTCTCTAAGCAACCTGTGTCAGTGCCTCACCACCCTCACTGTAAAAAAATTTCTTCCTTAATTTAATCTAAATTGACTTTCTCTTTAAAACCATTATGTCTTGTCCTATTGCAACAGGTCCTGCTAAAACATTTGTCCCCATCTTTCTTATAAGCCCCCTTTAAGTACTGAAAAGCTGCAATAAGGTTTTCCTGGAGCCTTTTCTTCTTCAGACTAAACACTCTTAACTCTCAGCCTGTCTTCATAGGAGAGGTGCTGCAGCCTCTGATCATCTTCACAGTCTTCTCTGAACCAAACCCAACAGATCTATGTCCTTCCTGTTCTGGGATTCCCTGAGCTGAATGTAGTACTCCCAATGGTCTCTCAGCAAAGCAGAGTAAAGGGACAGAATCACCTCCCTTGACGCTCTTCAAAAGCGTATGCATGATTGTGGGGGGAGAGAACCTTTTATAAATTTTAAAAACATTAAGCACTATCAGACATAAAAGGGCAAGACAAGATCTGTAATCGTGGAGCTGTTCTGAAAGTGCCTGCAGATTTTCGTATCTCAAGGGCTTCCAGACATGAGAATGGACAATGCAGACAATTTCAGTTCCTCAGGCCTAGCACTAGCCAGCTGTACTATTCAGGCAGATCAGAGTGGATGTGAACCTGCCCACCCAGGATATCTGAAGTTTACTCCCAAATGAAAGAATCAGGGTGACAATGGTCAAAACCTGAGACCCTGTATAAAAGGTAGCCAAAATACACACATGCTCTAGTAGCCTCCACCACTTGAATCGATCTGATAACCTAAATGCAACATCATCACTCTGGATTAATTCTATTTTTTTCCAGTCTTCAGGGGTTCTTGGGCTTTGGTTTTGTTTTGGGTTTTTCCCCCTCTCGTTAGCATACACAGCGCTGTAAAACACTGGTTGACCAAACTAAGCTGGTGGCTGATGTGAGAGAGGAGCTTGTATGCTGCATCAGTGTCTGTTCCTGCCTGAGCAGCACAGGATATGTTAGGATTCAAAGCATGGAAGCAAAGTCCTTGTAGGGATAGCTGTTCATGGGTTTAATTTGAGATCATGGGGAAGAAAGCTAAACAGTGACTCAAAGCTCTGTTCTTCTTTCACATGTGAATGTTTATTACTGAGCAAGCTGTCTTACAGTCTGCTGTACTTTTGGTTATACTTAGTAAAACAGTTAGAGGTGATTCAGCCTTGTTACAGATAATGTCCAAGTGACTTTTCAGATTCTAAAGAGATTATTGTTGTAGGCTTTGAGATATAATTATTTACTCTCAGAGATCCAGTAGTGGAAAGAAATTGCATTTGTGAAGATTTTTTTTTACCTTCTCTTTCCAAGGAGTTTTCCTGAAGGTACTGTAAGTTGGTCTTCTGCCATTCAGTCACCTTGGTCACTCATATTTATCTACATGCCCAACTTTAAATTTGCCTCATAAAAGGCAGCAAAATGTTGACTTTTAAACCACCAGGTTATTCTAAAAATATTGTTCTTACTTAAAGAATTAATTTCTTTCTCAAGTTGAACATTTCAGAACCGAGCTGAGTTCTGCTGGTTTGTTATGCAGTAACCACATCAAAACCTTTTATTTCCATACACCTGACACACTAGGCTGCCACATCTCGTTGTAACAAATGGATTGTTGGCTGTTTTATTGTGTTTTCAGAGAAATCAGTGGTCCACTTAGGAGAACCCAGAGACTGGGAGACAAAGCAATGAAACTTATTGTCTAATTAAACATTCAAGGCTAGAAAGCTGCCACCATTTACAGATGTGTAAGTCTCAGTCAGTGAACTCTCTTGCTGAGGCTGATACTGGAAATTAGCAATATTTAAATTTATGTCTCCAACAAAGTCTGCAAGGAAATATTCCTCTTTATCAGCACATTCCATCACGGGCAGGTTTGGAGTGCTCTGGCACAGGGGGTGCCGGCCGCTGCTTTCATTACGGAGCTCGTAAAGTAAAAAAAAAATTACCTGGCTGATGCTTTGGGGTGCTATCGAATTGTGCCAGTCTCATGTCAGCTCCAAGAAAGCAAAGCAAAGCCCATTTCTTGGGTGTGTGCTGCTGAGGGAGCTGCCTTTTCACCTTCTTTTCATACAGAGCTGTTATTGTTTTTGTTCGCATTGATCTTATCCTTGGAGAATTTGGAAGGGATTTCAAAAAGGCAGGGTGTTGATAGTAACTTTGTTTTCATGCTTCTCCTCTGTTGCTAGAGCTATTTGTTTTCACTGACGAGGAATTAGGATGGCCCCAGACCTCTACCTTGATCCAAATGGGTGTGCCCCGGGTCAGAATGAAGCCTCATAGACTTTGCCTTGACTTCATAAGGGCACAAGAATTTCCCCGTGCAGATTTGGTTCCACGTTCCAGGTTGAAGGGTATATTTACAACAGCCCCACTGCCTTTTTTATGTCCCAAGACAGATTCCTCAGCACACCCTACCTATTAGATTTTCCTATTAGATATGGATTTTCCCTCTCTTCAAGTGCTTAGTGTTGTAATTTGCTGCAGTTTTATGCCTTTCCCCCTCTGCCCAGACCAATGCTTACCAAGAGGAAGGAAATCAGCCAGACATCCACGAGCCAACACTGCAGCAGCAGCAAAAGAAGCAAGGCACGAGAGTGGCAGACCTTGCTCTTCACCCCTCAGTCACCTTTGTGGTCTCTGTTAGCAGCTGCAGCCTTTGTAGATGTCCAGTTAAGCTTGAGACTGACCCAGAGAACAAGAAGAAACAAAGGTCACTTCCAGTTTCACCAGAAAGAAATTCCAGTGGCTACTCCAACCCCATAATCCAGCCATGATTAATGTGTATCGAAGGCAGATCTGGTTTCATCAGAGATCCTTGATTTTAAACAGTCTTAACTGTTTGGGGGAAGGAAAAAAAAAAAAAACACCACCACCCTGGAAAGCTAAAGGAGGAAAAATACATCTGAAATACAAAGTTGGATCTTGTCACAGGGACATTAACAAACGACAATATTCTCCACAAACACAGTCTGCTCTGCGGAGCATTAAAACAAAGTCACTCTAGTTTCCTCGGGATTTGCACCTCGATTCTCCCCTTTCACTCATACCACGTAATCTAAAGGTTTTGAAGGAATTTCTGAAACCTGCTTTCCCTCCCACGCTCAAATTTGCTTGAGTCTGACCTGCAGACACAACAATTTGTGGTGTAAGAGAACAGAAAAGAGGGGGAAAATGCGCACAGGTGTAGTGAGCTCCCACACCTTGCTTTACTACAAGTTCCATGTCCAAATGAGTTTGTGCTGTGGAAGAAAAGTCCTTTCAGGACAAGAAGAGTAACTCCTGAACATCTCACAAGGAACATCTCAGTATGAACTGAGATTTCCAGGCCAACCAACCTGTGTCCACCATGGGGAGCTGTCATTTTGGGAGGGTTAGCACCTGACTTGTTGATCTCCAAGTCATAGCCCCTCTCTAAGGTTTCAGATTAGAGCACTCAAGGTTTCCAAATATAGTCCCCATTCTAGTTCTCCTGTTCAGCCATAATGCAGCAGTATCATTCCCTAACCTTGTTCTCAGAAACAGCTGAGATTTTTGGCTGCATTTTAAAACAAAAAGGCAGAGATGAAGAAAAAAAAGCAGGGGGTGGAAAAGAGCTTGAGGGAAATGCCTGGCATGGAAAGGCTTTAGCCTAAGTAGCTGAGCTTTGGCAAAGCTGTAAGTAGTCAGACTGCTTCTTAGAGTGAAAACCACACGACACACTTGATGGGTACAAACCCACTCATAAAAACCCAGACACCTCTCATATCTACAAAAACCTGTGTTCCACAGCAGATAGGGTGAGCAGTAATGAATGGGTTTAAATCGCAGCAGCAAGATCAAGATTAGGTAACAGGAGAACATTTAAGTGTAAAGACAACTTGAGTCCTGGGATAGGTTTCCCAGGAGAACAAAACTTCCATCAGAGGAGGTTGTCAGAAACAGATGGAATGCAATCAACCTGATACAGCAAAGAGCAGCTAAAAAGTGAACTGGGTGACACTTCAAGACTATATTTACTCTATACAATCATCTATACATACTAATAATGAGCAATAATTCTCTTCCCTTAGTGAAAGGATTTCATACATTTTGAAGTGATCTATTTTTTACATCCATGTTTTAACAGAGACAATAAGACAATATCTCTACCCTGATCTGAAAGGAGTGGTGAAGCAGAGGGCCGTGGAGGCTGTGTGACCTCTCCATGCTCATAGTAAACTAGTCTGGGTAGGGCCAGTGACCAGTATTTAGAGTTCTGCATTCATCACTTCTCAACCCAAATTGTTCTTCTCCCTGGAAACTTCTTGAAAGTTCACATGCACATTATTATGGCCACTGATTGAAGGAGTTCCTTTTTTGACTGCTTCTTCTTCTGCTCTATTTGGGTTTATTTGAGCCCAGTACCCTAGGATCTCCTTAGAGCTACCTCATCCTCTCATCTTTTCCCCAGCCAGGGGATTTCCACTCTGCTGTCAGATCCAAGGTTGCTTTATGTCCTTTTTATCTAGAAGTCTGCTGTGCTTCATCTTTCTGAGGAAAGAACCTGAATGGGAGCTTTTCCTCCCCATTTTCATCATCTACTTTTCAACTCTATTGCTTCAGTTCCAACCTGGCAGGTCTTCACTGTATGTCTAACTAGTTCATAAAATGGGACTCCAGTTTATTTGATGTTTCTGTTCTTTCTTGTTCAAGGCTTTGTTTTAATTGTAGAAAGTCAAAGAGGCATCCTTTGGGAATCAAAGGAAGCCACTTGAGCGTGTCAGAAGATTCCACAGAGAACATCCCACTGCTCCCCAGCTGAGGATATCTGGTGGGTAGCTCCTGACCCTGGCAACAGCTTATTTCATCACCACTCCTCTTTTGCCCTTAGCAGCAGCTTCTTTGATGTTATTGCATAATAACAAATTTATGAGTATCAATTTTGAGTGTCACGGACCTTCTGGGCTCCAGAGGTTTTTGTTTTGCACTCTGCAGACTGATTTCAGTGTTGGATCCTGGCCCCCATCACATCTGCTATCATTCAGTTTGGCAGTGAACTCATTTTCTACCATGGCATCTTCATGGTTCTTTTCTGCTCTTGTAAGGAGTATCTTGCCATTGCAGAGCTTTGCCCTTTAGTATGTCCTTATCTGGCAGGAACCTGAAGCAACATTAATTTCCAAAGATGAAAACCTGGTGTGCTCTTCATGCTACTGCTTTAGGGTCAAGACAGGGTATGTTTGGCCACCCACCTTAGGCTTCTGTGTCCAGGAAATGCCAAGTACAGATTCAAGGGATTCACACCTTAGGCTTCACCAGTAACAATCTGGATAAAAGGGTGCCAGAGACAACCTGCAATGGCACTCAGGGTTTACCTTCCTGAGAGCTCTGCCTGCAGGCAGCATCGTCCTTCATCACCTCCCGAGGTAAAGCTTGCAGGTTGTTACGAAGGAGAAATCAAGCCTAACTGTTACTTTGCAGCTCCTTCACAGTTAAGTTGTCAGAGCAGGTCTGTTCTCTCTGGGCATCACTCACCTGAGAGGGGATTAGACAATAACCAAGAAAATTGTTCTTAGCAGAAGATATGGATTCAAGCACTTCAACTTTCAGGTAAGAACGCCAATAAAGCATTTCAGAGCAGAGCCCTAAGGTCCAGCTTTCCCTGTTTCAAGGTCTGTCCCATCACATTGTGCATCTTGGTTCCTAAAGGCTGAATTTCAGTGGGGCTTTTTTCTCCCCTGGCTGGAATTTTATCTCCCACAGAAGAAGCCATAGACACCTGAAAGTGTCTCCAGGAAGCAAATTCCCCCTGACAACCACAAAGCTGGGAAAAGCCTCCACTTTCTGTCCACTAAAAATACATCCTAGTCATTTTGAATTCAAGTAGTTGCAGTCCCTGAATTCCTTTGGCATGAGCTGAAATTAAAGCTGGTTGAGTCATTCTGGTCTGTAGGTAACTAAAGCTCAACGTCAAAGCCACACACCACTGCCGTCCCCACCCAGGCACAGGAGTACAGAGAGTCCTAGCTGCGCTCTCAGTGGGTCTGTTTCCCAGCATTTATCACTAACACTGCATTTAGGAATAGTGTGATTGTCAGCAAACATCTAACAAAAGCCCAGGAGCACCATGCGGTGATTGAACTCACTGCCTGGGAGCTTCTTGCTCCCACGGCTCCTGTCTGTGTACCAGCTTTCCCTCTCCTTTATGTGAAGGGCGTGCAAAGTTCTTTGAAAGTCAGGTCTGCATGTTTTCCTCTGAAGCTGCCTGTAATCCACCTTTTTTTTATGTTTACGTAGGCAAAACTGAGTACCTCAGGTAACTAGCTGCAGTCCCAAGCACAGAGGCAGGCTGTTGAAAACATGCTGATGCCCTTGGTTTGCAAGCACCATCCTCCTCCGCTTTGTTTCTCAAACACTGGTATTTAATGACAAACAAGAACTTTTCTCCAAGGAAAGTGACATTGCCACAACACAGAAGTGAGAAAACAGGATCACGAGTTGCTAAGTGCAAGGTGTTTGAAATAGAGTCAAAGCAGAGGTGGGCATGAATATGGACATGAAGATGGGTCTCTCCATCTCGATCCCTCTGCACTGCCTTTGAACTGAAGAGGAAGTGCTCGTGGCAATGCAGGATGTAAAGCTGATTATACTTTGCTCTATAAGGAAACACATGTATCCAGGGAGCACATGACTGCTGAAAGATTAAAAGGAGCCTAAAATTCAGCACTTTGTCTTTATCAGCAGTAAGTACTTGCTTTTTTTCATTCTGCTTCGCTTCAAAGACTTCAGAAAACACCTTATAGACAGCTAAATGAATACCCCAAATCCTGAGAGCAGAGGTAGAGAAGCTGAGCTGTAGTTTATTTGCCAGCTCAACTGCATAAAATGAGCTAGAGCAAAGAAGCAACTGCAATTCAAAGATCTCAAGTCACAGCCTCCATCTGCAGTAGCAGCTAGTTATATTCCCATCAACCATTCACTTAGTTGTGAAAGCTGACCAGCATTGAACTCTCCCTTGCTTTATCCTCTCCCTAGTTCCCCAAGTCTTTCAGAAACTCTTGGACCCTTGTAGCGGGTCCAAGACACTCTTACTTCCCTGCATTTTCTATTAATCTGCTCAGAAAGTATTTGAATAGTTTCTTTGTCTTTTTGATCTCCTAATTTCCATTTTGAGCACATGAAGCCTTTGCTATGACAAGCGTTCCCCAGCAGAGCTCCTGTTTCTCTACTGATGAACCTGTAACTTAAATATAGTGCCAAGCACCTGTGAGATGCACATGTTCAAAAGACAATTACAGTTCCTTGGGGTACTCAACCAGCAGCAGCTATTAAAAGTCATCTGGGACAGAGAAGGTGCTCCAGCTGCTGATGGCTTGGGAGGCAAGGAAGGGGCCACTTCTCCATTTTTGGCACTTGTGGTGCAGGCAAGGCACACACACCTGACACAGAGCTCAGAGATGCTTCAATGGCAGTGGAACACAAGCTTCAGCCTAATTTTTCTTCCAAAGCTTCATAAGCCTTGTGGGATTTTCCTGCAAGATGTATTGTCCTAACCCCATGGGGTTGGTTTGTCAGGCATAGCTTTATCCTGACTTGTAAAGGCAGAAGGACGAGATTAAGAGCAGCTGCTTTCTTTACATTGTCAATATGTTTCCAATGACTTGTGCTCTCGCCATGCTCATGGGTGTGGCCCCAGCTCAGGAAGACATTTATTCAGCACATGCCTGAAAGCCATTGACCTGAATGAGTCTCGGGCTTGTGCCACAGATTTGTTCTGAATCAAGGCCTGATATACGGGATATTTTTTTCTCTGCTCATTTAAACATTGAAACCCAAGACTGTAACACAGTATATTGAAATGTCCCTCTGCCACTGTTCCATCAGCTCATGAATCTTGTGGAAAGGCCATCAGTTACAGGTTGCTGCAACTGTGGTAAAAACTGAACCTTACATTTATCTTTTCACAGTGTACATTAATGACTAAGATGTATGATGTTTTCTTGCTATAAGATTTAGAAAAGTTTGGAAGCTTGTGGCATATGACGGACTCCTTGAAATGTTTTCCTTGGATTGAATATCAGGTTGCATTTTGATTAGGAGAAAAATATAGCAGGGGAAGGCAGGCAGTGATGAATTAACAATTTCCTATTGCTTTCTCAGACTTACTATTCATTTTAGGTGCAACAAATTTGTGTCAATTGAAAATTCCATAGAGGCATTGATTTATTTGGAATTTAAAGATACAGTAAAGAAAACATTCAAAGAGTCTTAATCATGAAGAGTATGGTTTTGATTAACTCTGGGATTTTTTAAAAAGAACCAATTATTTTCCAAGCTATGGCAATTTCCAAAAAGCTTTCTCTTTATACCAACAATTTAGGTAGATGCACATTGTTTCTAAAAGAAAAAACAGTACTGTTTAGGTTTCTGCCACACAGCACTAACACCAACCTAGCCTCATCTGTCATATCCAGCTGGCAAGGGTATTTGTAATTAATATAATAATATGGAAACCAGCAATAGACCCCACTTACACCAAAGAGGGGAAGCTTAAGACAAATCCAAAATTACCCACTGGAGCCGGTACTTGCTTCCCTGATAGCCCTTGCCCTTTTGAGAAGGTTTTGGAAAATGCAACTCACAATAAAATTCTCCATCACTCCAAAGGAAAAACAATTGGTCTATATTTAGGTCAAAAAATTAAACAGTAATAAACCCAGTGAATTCTAATCAAGGCTGACAGTTGTGCTCAGAGCAACACAGTCACAGAGGAAGGGTCACACCAGTGGTCTGCCTGTGCAGCCGCTGTCATGAGGATGTCCCCGAGCAGGCTGGTGCCCACAGCTGTATTTCCAACACCAGAAAGCCACAAGTAACAGCCCCAGTGCTACTGGCAGTGTCTTGCTTTTCAGAGGCACTGATCCAGCTGCAGCTGTGCATTCAGGGGCATGGATGGAATGATTTACAGCCTGAGCTGGTTTAGGGGCTGGCAGCTGGAGACCATCTCCTGCAGAACTGGGAGCAGAGAGGAGGGAGCTGCAACCCCCGACAGGGGCAGAGAAATGCTCCCTCTGATGATGCTCCAGCCGGGACTTCATGTCTTAGAGGTCTTTCCCAACCTAAATGATTCTCTGTATCTGTGTTCCCAAGCCCATGGAATGAGACACCTAAACATCATCCACCACACCTGTACAGCAACATCCACACATGTCAGAAAACTCTGGAAACTTGGAGCAACCCTCCCACATGGTCTAAAACCTACTGGTGCCTCCCAGGCATCCTGAAGTAATTCAAAGTTGGGACTAATGCTGTTTCAAAGGGCTCCCCATATGCTATCAGAAAACAGATATGCAAGAACACATACATATAAATGAGGAAAGGGGCTGTGGATCTTTTAGACTTAAATGAAGAATTGTATCATGTGTGATAATTACAGCCTTTGCAGGCAGCAAATGCTTCAGTCAAGTTCACGCTCCTTTAATTAAAAGAGCTGTATCTCCTTCCACGTTACATATCCTCATCTAAATAATGAACTTCCAAAGCACATGACCTGATAAATACTGCCTCCAGATTGCACATTCAGTATCTTCAATAAATAAGGCTATACTTTCAACTACTAACTAGTTATGAATAGCAGTTTAAAATAACAAAGCAGCCATTCAAATGCGAAGCTAAAATGGCATTTCAAGTACTAAAATTGTTTGAAATTGTCACTAACGGGAGCCATTCTGCTCCAGTCAGCAGCCTGTTGTCACAGAGCTGGACACCCCAGAGACTCCTACCTCTCCATCACACTGAGCTCAACTTGGTCCTTGGGTTCAAGCTAATTGGAGCACGGGATGGAGGGCCAGAGCATGACCTCCTCGGCTTTGTTTACAGAGGAAGCTCTTCTCATTAGATAGCTGGATGGGTCTGCACATTGCTGGGAGACAAATATGGGGACTTTCACTTGTAGGTCAGCAGTTCAGATCTGATGGGGATGAGTAATGACAAGCTAATTGATCTCAGATGGCCGTTTGGTGGTCTCTGCAAAATGAATTTGGTGATCTGGGTTCACGTCTCAGGGGATAAGCATCCATGTCGTAGAAGATCGGCACTGCAGAACCCCTCTGCAAGGGCGAGAGCTGGAAGGAGATATGAAAAACACCCTCTTTTCTTATTCTTAGAGGGAGTCCCTTGGTGGCAGGGCTGCAGCACGCTGACAGCTGGAGTCGAGGAGGTGGCTCTTTCTGAGAAACTGCACAGCAGCTCTGAAGAGCTGGGCTGCGTTTCCTCAGCCGGCTCCTCTGCTCCCAGCGGAGGAGCCGAAGGTTTGCTAACAGCCCCTCTGCGTGCCGGGGAACTTGATGCCCACGCCTAATTGGAGAAATGCTGACGATGTTCTCTTCTAATCAGAAACTACCGTTTGCATTCTGGCTCTCTAATAATATATCCCCTGTCCTTCCAGCATACGAGTTAAAACACGACCCTTTGCAATTCATCTTCCGGCTAAAATTAGTGATTTTTAGCAGCAATGCATTTCTTAAACTGTGTCCAGTGGGGCAGAAAGAGCCTGAAAAACTGTTTCTCTCGGGAGGGTCATTTATTCTGACAGCAATGCTAAAGCATATATCTTTCTGTCACAGCTCTGGCCCTCAGAAGAATTTCTAGATACAGTATTGCTTTTTTTATTTCTTTTGTTTAAACATTATTAATTGCCTCCCCAGACCTCTTCACTGAAAACAATTGTCTGGGGTCAGACTTGAGGGCTGTTGTTTCCATTCCTGGTATGCACAAAGGACTGCTCCATTACAGAGCCTTGCTGGAGGAGCTGCAAACGGACTGATCCTGCTCTCCGACTGCTTCATCCTGGACTCGTTCTTTTAATACCAAAGTTGCTCAGCAGGTTTGCTCCCGATTTGCAGGGGCAGGCAAACCTCAGCTCTCCAACAGCATCGACTCAAGGCCAGAGGTACCAAAGCTGAGGGGTGCCTCTCGAAAGGGCTCCAGAGTGTCGGCACATCCCCGCTTCGTAGCTGGACTCCTTGGAGGCAGCAGCTCCAGCAGGTAAATGGGGAGGATGTGTCCGACCCAGCGGGCATGGCCGGCCTCACAGGAGTTTCTGTTTGGCTTGTCCCCATGGGAAGCTGCCTTGGAAAACTAGTAAATACTCCAAGGAGGAAGTCTGCGCGGGTCGGTGGGGAGGTGAAGCAGCGGCTTTGTTCTCCGTCCCAGACACAGCGCGGGGCCTCGGGCGAGCCCCGTGGCTCCCACCCGGCCGTGCAGGCAGGTGTGGGCAGCAGCTCTGCCCAAACACAGCCCCAGGGCCGGGCAGGTCCGGCCGGGCAGGCACAGGGATAGAGACACCCGGCACTGCAGGGTGAGAGGCACCGGCTCCCCTTCTCCCCGCGATGTCCTTTGCTCCCCGAAATGTGAAGGATAGCGACCAGTTTGTTAGAGACGGGAAAATACACGGGGATGCTCAGAGGGAAAGCGCTGAAGGAGCACAAAGTGCTGTATTTGCATGTATAATGGCCATATTTGCTGCTCCCTCCGCTACTCCCCCTCACCTTCCCCTCCCTGCTTCTTCTGCCATAAATTAAGGAACAGGCAGGAGGTGCATCGGTGCTCATCTGTCGGTAATTTGGCTGAGGCAGGGTGTAGCCGTGGCATGCAAATCCGCTTTTGCTTCCTCTTCTGCCTCGAGTGGGGCGCCTTGGCACGCAGCGCTGCTGGCGGGGCCGGCGCTGGGGAGCTGCATGCCCAGTGCCCAGGCCGCCACAAGTCCTCGTGGCTGACCCCAGGCGAGGCAAAGCTGGCCAAGGATGATCTTCCAGTGGCATAGAGCCAACGTACCAGGTCCTGCATTGCTTCCTCCCCAAGGCAAGTGCAGTGGGGCTTCCCAAACATCCCTGCCCCTCTTGGAGGGCACTGGCAGGATCTGACCATTCACAGCATGTTTTAAATTAGGAAGAGGGCCTGATTGGGGCACAGCATGGACCACTGAGGCCATTCCTCCTGGCCCTTTCCAAGCTCCCCCACCTGCTTTTGGGGCTTGCAGGGATGAATGGGGGGACAACCTCACACTCGAGTCATGGTCTGTGCAGTTGACAGCCCACTTTCCCCAGGCAGTCAGGGCTGCCATGGTCCTTCTGTGCATAATTAGTCCTGTGCCAGCTCTGGGCAGGATTTACACCAGTAACAGCTTACTCCAAGTTGGAAAACCTCATGCTTTCTAGGAGGGTGCCAGCACAGCTGTCAGCAGGGTAAGGACTGGACTGCATCAGCACCAGTCCTGCAGATCTCACTGCAATGGCTGCATGTGGATGGGACTGGGACCCTTTTGCGGGGTGCAGTGGACTGCAAGGCCTGGGCAGAAGAGACCCAAGCTCCTGGTGGGCAACAGGCATGAGAAGTGATGCAGGGAACCATAGCTGCTCTCTAGATCTCTCTAGATCTACTAGATCCTTACCATCCTGCTGCTGTGGTGGTAGTTGTATTCAAATCAAGGTCTGATGTCAAAAACAGCCATGGCTAATGCCTCTTGGTCCTCCTGCATCCATTCAGCAGATCTGTTTCATCCAGCAGTGACCATGTCCCTCCCTATGCCCTGTGGGCCGGGGTCTAAAAGAAAACCCTACCCTGCACTGCTGCATCCTCCTCCTGAGTCATGCCAGCCATATGCAGCTGGTGCCTTTCCCTTTCCAGCATGCAAAGGGCAGCTTGGATTAACTCTCAAGCAGTCTGGCAAGGAAATATTCCATTTGTTTGTCCCCAGCCATCCCAAAGAAGCCCTCCTGTAGCAGTGGCTGCTCACTACCCCCATCCCAAAGCATCAGCTGCAGTGAGCAGCAGCATGCCCATCTGCAGGGTGTGGGATGTCTGGTAGCAGAGAGCACACAGGTGTGTGCTCTTTACCCTCCTGCCTCACTGTGAAACATGCAGCCTTCCTGCAAGGCCACGCTCTCTCATCTCCGTGCCCGTGCTGAGCTCACGGTGGCTGCACATGACTTGCCACACGAAGAGGATGCAGCACGCCAGGTCCTCCTCCATGGCAGGAGGGGAATGTGAAGAGGTGTTTGATAACCCGTGGGGTTTTGTGACTGTCAAAGCCCCCACAAACCTCAGCTGAGAATCTGCCAGTGCATTTGCTTTGGTGTTGGGTTCAGGACCTAAAGCTTTGACACCATCCCTTTCATGGGGAAAGCATCTTGTATCCCTTCAGCAAAGCTGCTCCCTCAAAGCTCGTGGTTCAGCACCAGCCTGGGAAGAGCTGCCCTCTGGATTAAAAACCTTTCTACACACACAAGCACATAAGCTTGCATTTGTGCTTTCAGGCCCTGCTCACCCCTGCAATCAAACAGCACATTTCTAAAACTCCACAGGGTAAAGGTGCATTTGATTCCTAATGAAGTCTCCACACACAGACCCCAGAGACTCCTTAGACTGCTCTGTGTTTACTTCCAATCCCTGCTCCAAGATCCATAAGTGAGTTCTGCAGTTGATGAGACCCCAGCTCCCCCTTCCCACAGAGACCTTGGGCCCAAACTCACTGCACTGCTGGGTGGGAGGGCAGGGCCCCTGAGGGGACATCCCTGGGGCTGCACATCCCTCAGGAATGAATTCTAAGGTTCATTTACCCTTTGAATAAGGGAAGTTCTGGGTTTGGTACAAGGGAAGTAGGTGCCCATGTAAGCAGTGTTAGCCGTGTGTTGGAAGGAAAGCCATTATCTGGAAAACACCTATAATACAAGAACCAGGTTTAATAGTTTCATTTTTTTTTCATAGTAAGGCCAGGAATACATTTTTCATGCATTGTGAAGAGGCAGATTTTGAGAGCTGATGCTTGGAGACTTTGAAAACTTAATGATTCTCTAGTGAAGGCAGGAATCTCTGTGCAATAAGAGCTTCAGCCCGTTGGAGGGAGAGGGAGCAAGGTTGTCCTCACACTTCCCAGGAGATTCAGAACTGGTGCCCACTGGAGCTAACTGGGCAGCTCACACTCATTTTGGACAGTCAGCAGCAGCTCTCTGATGGCTCGTGGGCTGGATCTGGGCTGTCAGATGTTACAGAGGACCCTATGTTAGTCAGCTGCCCTGTTTACCCCAAGAGGTACAGGGTACAAGAGAAGGAGGGAAAGGCTGTGTGGGTCTGTGATGTTTTCCAACCACTTTTCCTGCCTGGCCAAATGAAAAGAGCTAGTTTCTAAATGATAACACGTGGCAAATGATCCTGACTGCAGATGGGAAGAACCCAGCAGGATTTTCCGCAGGACATAAGCCTTCTCCGTGTGTTTCCCAGCACTGGAAATATCACCTTCAGATCAAAAAAGTAACCTTGCAGCTGAACACAACTCAACAGCTGATTTATGTCGTGGAAAAGCCAGAGCTGCTCATCAAAAACATACTTAAAAATAACATTGTGGTTGATGTTCTCACAGTTCATAAATATGCCCACTCACTCCACAGTTGGGGGGGGATTTTTTCTTGGAGGGGAGGGGGGAAGTGGAGCAAACCAGGATTGTGAGCTCTTTATTTGTGTTAAATGCAAGGAAGAAAAACCCACCCAGCAGCTCTGCATCTGAGGCTGCTTGGGTTTCATTGCTGGAGGAGGAACCAGCTCTGCCCTTTGCTCCAGCATCCTCCTGCCAGGCTTCCAGTGCTGCCAGCCTTTGCAGGCTCTCAGCCAGCCCCGCAGCCTCTCACTGGTGCATTATTCACCCAAGCTCTCCCAGGGCAGGCAAACCATGCTGGCCGTGCCCATACACCACAGCGTGCCCTGGTTTCTGGCTGGGTTTTACCCTCAGATAAAAATCAATTGCTGTTTTATATCAGAAATCCCCATGGCTGCAGCTCTCTGCCTTCCCACAGGCAAAATAAATCACTCTTTAACCCTCCCCACACATGCACAGATGCTTCACACAACAGGGACTAAGCCAAGGAGGAGGCAAGCTGCGTTTGGCCACCAGCACGTGCAGCCATGGGGCCCTGGTTCCTAAATCCCTTGGCACTTTGGCTGCTAATGCACAGCAACCTTGGTGGGCAGCCGATTGCAGTGGCTTCTAGTTTAAATTAGAACAGCAACTGCCTTGATCAGTGCTGGAGAGGAACAAATTAAAGTAAGAAATCCCAGTTATCATGTCGGGACATTACATGCTCACAAACATACAGCAACAGAGGTCCCTGGGGGAATCTGAGGGTGCATGTACCAGCTTTGCCAGCCTGGTAGAGGATCTCAGAAGAAACATAAAAATCCATGTGTGTGACTTGGAAGAAGAGACTCAGTTGCATCACAGCCCAGACCAGCTATGTCTTGTGAAACCGAGCCATGATTAAAACAACAGACGTGTTTGGTTGGTTTTTTTAATTTTTTTTTTAACATGCTTTAGATCTCTCATTGAGGAAAGCTGGGACATGACTCACTCGTGGCTCCCAGACCTAGGGAAAAAAAAAAGAAAAAAAAATAGAAAACAACCCTAAAAAAAAAATCCCAAACCATTTTGTAACCAAATGTTTGAATGCATTTGTTTTCGGCGTGCCCGTGGGCAGGCTGCGAGACCAGCCCTGCAAAGCCTGCCCACCGCCTCACACAGCTCAGCTCGAATTTTGAGTAATCCCCACAGGCTGTTTGATGTGGTTAAGCCTGGCAAGAACCGGGGTCGATACAGGTGAACGGCTGCACTCTCGCTTTCTTCACCAGCCATACAAACTTGCCACCATCTGAGGAGCAAGACCTGGCCATCCTGCTGCCACACACTGGAGTAACATGGGCCTCCCCACCACCAGCCTCAGGGAAGTCAGGATCTGCCCTGGGAAGTCTCCGTAGAGGAGAGGTAGCTCTTGATGCTGTTTACTGGGAGCTCAGGGAGGCACCTTTGGCAAATACATGAGTAAACATGTCTAATTGTTGTTTGCAAAGTCCCCCGAGCATCATTTAAACTTAGCCCGTAGGGACCCTGGGCTCCACCTCTGCAAGGGCACGTTGGGCCTGCCCCTGCCTGCTCCTGCCTTCCCTGGCACGGGGGGACACACAGGGCACTCCCAGAACACAGCAGCCATAGATGGGCAGCGTGAGAATTTACAGGGAAAGAGAGAGGAGAAAAAAGCCTGGGTATTTCAAAAGCCTTTGGAAGGTTTCTGAACATCTCACACCAGAAACTGAATAGAGCATTGCAGGAATTACCTCCAGCAATAGGTTGGTCTTGGCTTTGACATTGCTTTTAGCCCCAAGCTCCGTATTAAGCAGGACAAAGCCCACAGAAGCTCTCTTAATGGATTATTTCTTAATAAAGCAACCCAATATATTTTCTGTATAGATTTTGGCATTCTCAGCATCAGCCCACGTTCCTCGAGAGTGCTGGGGGGTGTGGGGTGAGCCCTTCTGTGGGCGGCTGAGGAGCCCAGTCCTGAGCTCACACACCCACTTCCCTGCAGTGGAAGCTGGGGTTTTTGGTGTCTAAGTGGGTTGTATGAGAAAAGGAGGGTGGAAAGGAGAGGAAATCCAAGCTCTGAGGGGTGGAAGTGGACTGTAAATCTCACACTAAGAACAGCGTTTGATCCATCACCAGAAAGCAACTTTTGAGGAGGAAGGCAAGGGCAATGCTCAATGGCTGGGGGTAAAAATCAACCTATAAACCCTCCAAACCACCTGCAGGGTTTTGCAGAGGGAGGAGATGCTGTGCAGGGCCAGGAATTGGGGAAGAGCAGAAACCTCAGCAAGCCAGCACACAGAGGGAACTATTGACAAGCAAGAGGGATGCTGCACCAGCTGAGCACTTCTTGAGCCATAATAATCCTTCTTTTCCAGACAAGAAAAAATACCTCAGAAGCTCTTCCCCACCTCCGAGCCCAGTGCCTTTGCTTGCTGGATCTATATCAGAAGACTGTAGTACTCACCCAGGGGTTTTTATTTAGCGTCCCTGCCTTTGTGCCAACAGACCTTGCATGGCAGGTTCAGTCACTTTCCATGGGGCCTTAAGAATTCAATTTTGCTTTTAAATTTGCTGCCTCTAGGCAAGATGTAGCAAGTTTTTATGTGCATGGTGCCTCTTTGTCTGCGTAGTGGTCTCATTCCTAACGAGGAGAAGGAAAACAAAAATTCTATCTCTCTAAAGGATGCTATTGTGTGAAATTATGAAGTAAGCAGGGGAGCTGGGGTGGGATTTGCCCAGACTCACACACTGCGAGAGGCAGGGCTGGCCAGAGCAGAGCCTGGGTTTCAGTCTCCCTTTCCCAGCAACATCGATTGCAAGGCCCAGCTTTCATAAGAGTTTATTTTCAGAGTTACTCCCTCAGAGCAGAGAGGAGCAGGAATGCTCCAGTCCCACATCCCACTCCCAGCACCATCCACCTTCCCTGCGGGGAGGTTTTGGCATGAATTCCCCCACTCATTTCTCTCTTTACTGCTGCCAGAGACCCAGCCAGCGATAAACAGCAGCCTTTTAATTAACATCCTCATTTCAAGGCAACATATTATTTTCATTAAAATCAATAGTCTCTGCTTGGACCTTTTCGTACGCCTTCTATTGAAAGCAAATCAAACCCTACCCCTGGCATCTGGATCCCATACTTCCTCCACAGGATGCTTTGCTGCAGAGGCTGCACCTGAGCAGGCTCAGCCTGTGGGATGGGGATTTCCCAGTAGAAAAGGCAGCAGCAGGTCAGATGTTTTGGGGGATGCTTCTCCCTGTTTGAGGAAGTGATTATTTCAGATACAACAGAGGACAGAGCTCAGGCAGCACTGGAGTGCAGCATCCCTGGCAGTGTCCCGTCCTGGACAGCATCCCTTCTTGCCTCATGTGGACCTTTCTGCCCTGGGGCACCTCTGGACTCATCTGCATGACAGCAAGTGACCCTTTCCTTCTAAAATTGAGTGCTGTTTAATTAGGCAGGCTGATCTGAGTTAGCCAGGCCTAAATCTGCATTATTTTGGGATCTGGGCTGAAGAAGTGGTGTAAGTGAAAAATCACCCCACAAAAAGCAGAGATGAGGGTATTGTGTTGGTAGGAGGTGGGTCCTGGCATGCCAGGCTGGACATGGGGGCTGCACATGGTGCAGGGGTGCATGTGAGCCTGGTGGTGCACGAGGGCACAGGGTGTGCATGCATGGATGGCAGCTCTCCCTTGCAAAGCAGGGAAAAGGCTGAGCAGGGTCTGCCCCAGAGCAGACAGCCAGCACAGCTCGTCTCTCCAACGTGCTCCCAGTATGTTCCCAGCATCATGCCCCCAGTGTGATCTGGGCAGGCCTGCCAGGGCACAAAGTGGCCTCAGTCCCTCCCCGCTTTCACTGGCCATTCTTCAATCCCTTTTCCCTCACACTTCCACACAGAAAGCCTTAGTTTGTCCTGGAAACTCCCTGCAGAAGCACTGCTGTCCTTTCCTACAGGCAAGGGGCCAAAGCACCACGCAGATAGATTTCCCCCATTGAGATGAGCACCACTCAGGGAGGTTTCCCATGGCCACACAGCAAACAGACTGCCCCACTGAGCCCTATCACTGCCATCTCCTCCCCGGGTCACCCTGACCCCCAGGCTCATCCCTGCCTGCTCCCGTGTGCCAGAGAGAGATGCCTTTGCTGCAGTGGCTTTGGCAACAACTGTTATCCCGACAACTTTTCCAGGAGCGCAGGTGAATGAGATGTTTGTCTCCTGGTTCTTCACAGTTTATCCAGCCAGGTTTATTCTCAGGGAGTGGCTGGGGTTTGTGCCACCCCAGCCCAGGAGCTAGCTTGAAGGGATCCAGTTCCCAGGGACAAAATAAATCCATTAATTGAACATGATCCCTGTGCAATGCAGCACCCTTGGACTCCACCCAGCACAGAATTTTCCTCCAGTTTAGGGCTTTATTGCAAATGTGTGACAAAACCTGGATTTGTCAGATGATTAATTTTGACTCCAGTATCAGACATAATCCAAACACAGAACCCACCCCGAGCTGATCTACCAGGTAATCTCCAAGCCCTGCCATGCCAGGCAGATGTTGATTTAATGAGGGGGATGCAGTGGTTTGCATGAGTTCCTCAGTCATTTTGTGGAGGGGGATAAATAAATGCAGGGCACCCACTGACTGTCACCAGGTGACTGCTTGAGGACCTCGGGGTCAAGGCACCCTTCCAGACCTCCTGAAAGCCTCAAGGAGTGGCTCTGTCAAGGACAGGTAAATAGCAAAGCTACTGTCCCTTGTTCCTTGCTGCTGGTAGGGACACATCCTGCTGTCCCTTTTGGCAGGCATGTTTCTGGGAGTGCTGATGGCCTTGGTTTGCCCTCAGTGGGTCTCATAGCTTTGAGAAAGGTCTCCCAGAAATTGCCTTGTGTTGCAGACCAAACTTGAGCACGTGAGAGCTTATTCTGTCTTTGGTTTCATATTTTGATCAAAGCAAATCTTCAGAGGCCTCCAGACCCTGGCAGCTGGGCATGGCAACTCATCGTGATGCTCAGACGCTCAGCTGGCCATCAGGTCCAGAGCTCCTACAGAGCTGTGTCCTCCCACTGCCAGGACACCCCTGCAACCAGCACCCCCTGCTGCCAGCACCAACTGCAAGGAGGGACATTTGGTTGCTTGTCACTGAGGAGCTCAAAACAAATGGACTTTTAAAAAATGCCCTCACTCCATTCATGGCCCCAGCAGCAGCCAGCTGCCTGCCCAGGAGGGAATGTGTTGTAATGACCTCGTTTTCTAGATTGGATTTAAACCAAATGGTCACCTGCACATAGAAATAATGATCACAGGACAATGTGGTGCCCCTTAGAAATTCCCAGCTCAAATCCAAGCTCAGGAGAGCCCGGTGTGCAGACGTGACCCAAGGGGCAGCCAGCCATGCTGCAGCCGTGCTGGAGGCCGATGGCTGAGCCCTGCAGCGATAAAACCCGACTTGCTGGCGGTTTCTTGGCTGGGCTTCTCTTGAGCAAGCACTGTCTGAAGTGGGGCTTCTCACTGTGCTATTGTCCCTTGAAAGCTGCCATCCAGCTTTAGCCCACGGACACTTCCTCGGCGAGGCGGGCAGCCCTGGCACCCAGCCCGCAGGGATCTCTGAGCCCTGCCAGCCCAGCCCCGCCTGCTTCCTGCTCCTGCACAGCCATGGGGAGAGGGACATCTTCCGCAGCAGCAACTGAAATGTATCTGACATTCAAAACAACGTCTGGAGCTCATTAGAGCAGCAATCCGCAGATTGGGAATCAGGCACTTCTGAGGGATCACACAAAGGCGCTTCACGGGGGTGTGAGCTCGCGCCGGCGCATTTGCTTCACAGCCCAAGTTATTACAGGATCCAGATGTGCTCAAAGGCGCATCTGCAGCGGGCGTAAGCCCGTAGGCTCCCCAGCCCTCTCCTAACCCTGCTGAGGCCATCCCTGCCTGTTGTGCTGCCCAGCACACGAGCCTTCCCCTGGCTGAGCCCTGCAGAAAAGCAACAGGACCTGAGGACGCATCACCTCAGGAGTGAACACTTCTATAAGCAGAGATAATCGTTCAACCAGGCTTAAAGTTAAACCTGTGCTTGAATGACTTGTGGCTACATAGCAGCCCTGGGCTCATGGTGGATGGGCTGGTTTCCTGCCTGGCCGCACCCATTGCAGGGCTTAATTGAATTACAGCAATTAAGGGACATCAGTGTTGCTGCTTTCCATAGTTCCAAGCTCAGTCGTTCAGCTGGGCAATGGGAACACCAGCTCCTCCCCAGCAAAACCCCACAGTCTGGTTTGTAGAAGCACCAATCAATGCAAAACCCCTGCAAGCTGCTGAGCAGCACTGGAGTTGCCTTCAATAGAAAGGGGGGACAGCTTCCTCTCCATGCAGGGATCCGCTTCTCCTGCCATCCTGAGCAAAATTCCCTGACCACTCCATCTGCTCAGGGACTCGAGTCTTTGTGCACCTAACGATGCTTGCGTAACGTGGGCCGAACACATCCCGCCCTTGTCAACAGGTTAAGCCTTGAGAAATTTAGTGATGTTGGAAAAGAGCTGCATGTGAACGGAGCCCCGTTGGATTAGTCCAAACAAAACACATGTGATGGATTAAAAATAAAAATGCTATTAAATTCTTTCAGGATGTGAAATTTAACAAAAGGCCTGTTGTGCACAGGATGGAGGGGAAACGCCAGAGTCAGGACCGGGAACTCACTTAGCCAGGCAGTTTTGGAAGGACCACCTTGGATTTATTTTACCCCACTATAATTGGATTTTGCATTCAGGTTTTGTTTGTGGAGTGATCTGTTAATGCCTCTGTCTTGTCTCCCCAGGTTCCCCTTGCCCCAGACTTCTGCAGCGGGCACTGCAGGGCAGCCAGGCTCCCAACGAGGGCAGGCTGGGCACAAAGGGCTGTGCCAGCAAGCAGAGCTCTCCCTCCCTGCCCGGGAAGCCGTGACCTTTCCCAGCAAGCAGAAACAAAACCCGACAAATTCCAGAAAGTTTCAAAATCATGACGGCAAAACCCCAGAGCATCGCCTGGGAGCGGAAAAGATCCCTTTTCAGATCGACACTGGAAGCTTTTCAACTCTGATTCCCAAATGCTTCAGTCCAAAAATCACTATATTTTTCCTTTTTTTTTTCCCCAAGGGGAAATCTGTGACTCCACCAAAGCCACATGTGGCACAAGGGTATTGTCAGCCATCACAGCTCAGAAGGCAGGATAGAGATGACCCATCAGTACCCTGGCAGCACTTCTTGCTCCCCCAGCACTGCTTTCTGCCCCTCTCACTCTGTGCCCAGCTCACATAATCCCTGCTTCTTCTGCCGGCCGGCTGAGAGGAGCCTGCCAAGCTGGAAAAGGGCCCGGAGCCCTGGCCCACCGCAGCTAATGCAATATTTACTGCTGTGGAGCAGTGCTGGAAGCTGCTGAGAATGGGCTGCTTTGTGCAGGGCAGCTGTGGGAGGGTGGGGGTTCCCGGGGGTCCCCCCACCACCCTCCTGCTCAGGGCATCTGGGGTGAAACCAAAGCTTCCCAGGGCACAGTGGAGCTCAGACATGAGCTGGACATGGGCTGTGGGACGTGCACATAAGAGTGTCAGTGTGTGCAGAGGCCTCTCCACAGGGCTCCAGGGCCATCTGGGGACACAGGGACAGTCTCGTGGTGTAGGGCAGCCTGCTTACTCTCCTGCCAGGATGACTGCTCAGACCCTTTCTTCTTGGAAAGATGGTAATAAAACGTGGGAAAGTGGCCTGAGTTTGCAAGATCTCAATTTGCAGGAGTGAGGAGCCATAGTGTGTGCCCTGCTGTGGGGGGCCTGGTAGGGAGATGCCCCACTGCAGGCTAAGAGCCCTGCATGGGGATTCTTTTAGTTAATAAAGTGCAGCTTTTGTGCAACCTGCTGCTTTTTCGTCAGAAAGAAAAAAACCCCAAATTTTCCGACAGCAGCAGGCAGAGACCTGCAAACTGCACTCTTCTTCTCAGGCAGCTGTATTTTTTCCCAGTTTTACTGAGAAATTGTCCACAGGACTGAACTGGAGCTTCTCCAGTGACCTCTGTGGGTCACTACCAAGGATGCCTCTGGCCCCAAGAGCAAAATCGTTGCAGTTTCGTCAAGGATTCAGATGCCATGGCTTTAAGCTGGGGAAGGTGCTGGGTTGAGCTCCTGGGAAAACCCAGGCTGCGGGAGCTGAGGTGCCTTGGGAAAACCTGGCTGGGACATGTGCTATCTTTCCAAACTTGGCATGGTACCCCTCTGAAAATCTTGCTCCAGGATGTGTCTGAGGTCAGCCAGGGAGGCAACTGCGAGATAGGAAATGCCATTCCCCGACAGTGTCTCTGGGGTTGGGAGTGTGTGTGATACAGGGGGCTGGACCCCTGACGTGAGCCACTCATGTGAGAGTTTTAAAGTGATGGGATCATCTGCACCCTCACTGTGGAATGGCTGCACCAGTCTGCACCCACCACTTCACCTGGTTAGTGCTGAAGAGTTACACCGAGCTGAGAAACACAGCTGGGTGGTAGGGGCTGCTCAGCCTCCATCCATGTTCCTCTGTAGTCACTAGAAGTTATTCCTCCTACAACAGCCACCTGCTCTGCCCAGAGTAAGGAACCAGGCAGGGTATTCATTTGCAAGGTGATTAACAGTGTGTTAATAACTTAATTCTGCCTCTGTGTCCCAGGTTCACAGCCGTGTTTGCCAGCGGGGCAGGCCGGCTGCTCCAGCCTTTCCTCTTACTCCTGCTACAGGTGGAAGGGAATGACTTCTCCAGCACGAGTCCATTTGGTGCTAAAAACAGGAAATCAGTTTTCTATCGATTGGCATTTCTCTTAACGTATTCTCGCAAGTGCTCATTAAATTTTCATTCAATTATCCCGGGCCACGTTGTATTTTTTCCCCCCATCCTTTTCAGGAGGAATAGGCGATAATGGAGGCATCCATCCCTCCCACGGAAGCAGGCCGTTCAAGCTAATTTAATCAAGGAAAGGCAAATCTTAATAAAGGAGGAGGGAAGAGCAGTCCTTGTACCAGGATGGCTGATGGTATAATGACCTGTCTTCTGAAGAAGCTGCGTAGCCAAAGCTCTTCTGGTGCCATTAACGTTCAATATGTCAGAGCTGAAGGTACCAGCGAGAGGAAAACAACATCATTAAGCAGGACACTCTCATGCTGGAAGGGAAGGCACATTTATATTCTGACAGGGGATTATCTAGGCAGCAATAATAATAGCAGGAGTAATAATAATAATAATAAATCATTATCACTTGGCATTTCTGCCTGTAGTGGGACCCAAGGGTGTGAAACGGCTCTGGCAGAGTTAAAAGGGTGAGTGGTAGACAAGAGCATCAGCAGGAGAAGACAGGTTTGCAGGGTGATCTGGGACAAGTCCCTGTCTGCTCCTGCCTCAGTTTACCCAGCTGCAAAGGCAGTTTGGATTTGTTCCTACTCTGTCCTGAAGAGCTTTTCCCTGCAGGAACACCACACTTGGTGCAGAGCCCCCAAGGACAGCCCAGCATTTGCTCAGCCTGTTGCACAGGAACAAGAGGGATGGTGCCAAATCCAGACTTTGTCCAAGCTTGAAGGTGGGCTTGTTCTTGGAGCCTTTTCAGATCTTCACATAAAACCTCAGGAGAACATTTGTCATAAGGCTTGTGACAACTAGCCAAAATATATTCCAGATTTGGCTCCAAGAGCCACGTGTTTGACCTGCCACTGAGGACCACACATTTCAGACTGATGTGTTGTTCCTCTGTGCAGCCTCACCAGGGCTGATGTCTGTGTGGCACCGTTGGGGCTCTCACAGCTCAGTGTTTGGTCTCGGGGAGATCCACGCGCTGCTGTCGCTGCCTTGGGTACGCCGGGCGCTTGGCAGAGCTGGGAGAGCAGGGCAGAGCTGGGCTCTGGCTAATCCCCACTGCACGTCTGAGTGGTTACATGTGAGGGTGGGAGCCTGGCTGCATACACCACCCTTTATCTGGGTTTCAAGACAGCCTCTGATAAAGAACCACAAGGCAGACAGTGCCGGCAGCTGAAAGGGGTTGGGGATCACGGTAGCCAAGGAAAACCTGGCTCCAAATCAAAAGGACCTTGGTGGCTGGGCCAAAGGGTCAGCTCCTGCTCGAGGTGGGATGGGGATGTTCCCTCCTCTTCAGAGCAGGGGAGTGGAAGGGAAGAGGGGAAGCGAGGCTGCAGTATTGTTGTGCACCCTCCTCGCACATGTTTTGCTGCACTCATTCCCTTTGCTCTGCCTCCTGCAAAGACCTAATTTATCTCCAGCAATGGTTTGTTCTGTCCAGCTGGAGTATGGAGAGAGGAATGCCATACATCCCATAGGCATGTGGTGCTCTCCCACAGCATGTCCAACACCCCTGCAGCTCAGCCATCCCCTTCGCTATTGCCCCAGTTGCGCTCTGGGCAAATGTGAGCTTTGAAAGGAGGGGAGAGATTCAGAAACTCAGGATGTGCTCAAAGCAAGTAAGTGTTTTAGCTGAAGTGCTGAGAGCTCTTTCCCTGAGTGCTTGCGGTAAGCTCCATTACCGCCGGGGCTCGGGACCTTCGGTGCTGTGCAGGCGGGAGAACGCTCCTTAATGCCACATTGGAGCTGTGTTTCCTAATGCAATTATTCCTCAATAATCTTGAAATGGAATACAATCAGGAAAGGAAGATGGGGGAGAGTGTGCAGTGGTAGTTGGGGTGTGTAATGCATGGGCTGTGCTGGCACTGTGGGCATGTTGGACGCAGCCCCCGGCCAGGACCACGAGCTCCGGGGCATCTTCTCCACACAGAGCCAGCTGAAGCCTTTACCTTAACAGTGAGGAGTAAAGAGCAGGGTTTGGGGTTCTTCTTTTCCCTTTCATCTTGAAAAATAATTAGGCTCAAAAGTGTTTCAGAAGAGGCTTGCAAGCTTTAAATCAAGCTTCTGAAGAGCCTGATCAAAGCAGCGGCATCTCCATCTGCGAAACTCCCCCGGGTTATGGAGCTGTGCCGTTGTCCCTGGATAACCCTTCCTGGCCAGAGAGATCTGAGGCCAGGGTGCAGGGATCATAAAATCACAGAATAACTTGGGTTGGAAGGAACCTTAAAAGTCATCTTGTTCTACCTCCATGGACAGGGATGCCTTCTATTAGAGGCATGGAGAATCCATCCATGGGTGGAAGTACCCAAAAATCCAACAAAGAGCCTCCTTCCTAGGACTGATTCTGAAACCCCTGCTGGTCCATGTTTGTGGAGTGTATCCCTATCCTGTACCCCTGTAGGCAAAAGGTTTATTTAAACTGATGATTAAATGCAGATGGTGATGGGGAGAGTCTGAGGATAGGGGAGAGTCTGTGGGGTGTGGATGGAGAGAACACCACCAGACCCCTCTTTGACTCTAAAGCTTTAGGATTTTCACTGGCAGGGGGGAATCACAGAGCTCCTGGACCACAGCTGTCTTTGCTTCACCCATCTCTGGACAGACACTCCCCCCACTCCCAGACAGACACCCCCCAGACAGACAGCTCACCACTTTCTGGGAAATTTTAGCCGTGGAAAAAAAATTCCCAGTCTTGAGTGACTCATGGGGGAGATAATTGCCTACATTGCTTGTTTTTCTTCCTACTTCTGCCTAAAGAAACCATCATCTCCAGTGCCTGGCACTGGGACACCACAACTTTCACCATTTCCCTTTGTTTTGTCTGAATTATTCACTCTGGGAGGATGGGGTGTGGTGGGGGGTTGTTTCTCCCACTGCAAGAGCCCCCTGGCAGCAGAGCAGGGCTGGGGATGTGCCTGGTCCCTGGAGGAGCCACCTCACTCTGTGGATTCTTTGGTGGCTAGAAAGGACTGTCCAGGCTGACAAAATCTCTCCCTTCACCCCATGCAGTGATTTCATGAAACCTGGGGGAGCATGATCACCCCTGGGGCTGATTCTGATCCCAGCAGGCCCATATCTTGGGCTGAAGTTGGGACAAGAGCCGCAAGCAGAGCACACATCCCTCCCCAGGAAGGCACCAGCTTTCTTGTTCTCCAGGACTGAGGCTGGAGAAAGAAAACAAAAGATTCATAGGCAGCCCCGAGCTCCCATGCCCACCTCTCCTACCTCGGGGCTCCCGATGGAGGGCCCAGCCTGAGTGCCCTGGCCAGGCAGGGACTGTGGTACCCCAGCACCCGCCGCAGCCCCCGGCTTCTCTGAACACCCCCCACACCGTTATAAAAGCTTTGCTGAATCAGATCTAAACCAGGCCTGGAAATTCCTTTGGCATGAGCTGAGCCGGGGATTTCAAACCACACATAGCTATTTCATTGCAACGCCTGTGCTTTCTTTTAAATATATAGATATATTTTGATTTGGGGAAGGTGGGGGCTCTGCTGCTTTCCCAGCCCGTGGGTTTTGTAGAGTCCCCATCCCGATGCTGCTCGGCATTCTGGGGCTGCCCCACTCCCATACTGAAAGCTTTTCCCTTCTGGCTGCTGGCTCATTAATACAGCTCAATTAATGCTTACTCCCCTGGTGTCCGAAGGTATCGGATTCCCACTCCCTTCTCACCCTGCTCTGCTGTGGGCACAGCCCTACTGAGAGCCAGGACTGCTGCCCCTCTCTGGGGTTAAAAGGGTTTTGGTGGAGATTTTCCCCTTTCAGGCTTGGGGAGTGGGGATTTCTTATGGGTCACTGGAGCAACACTGCTGCAGAATAGAGATTCTCAACCTTTGTCTTGGCTTTACCCCATGACTTCTAGAGCACATTTAAACACATGTCCTGCCTAAGTGGGGGACGTGGGGTTGGTCACCCCACAACCACCACCCTATTTCCCAGGGGGAGATCCTCCTAGCACTGCCACGGGGGCATGAACCAGCTCTGAAGCCACGACAGATGGAAACTGGGCAAGCAGGAGAGTTTTTGCAGGGTGGGATTAAGATGTAATCGTTTCCATCAGAGCCCCTTCCTACCATGGCTGGGCAGGGTTCCTGTCCCACAGCCCTTCAGTCCCCGTCCCCTGCCCTCCTCCATGGAAAACACCTTCACAAGGAGACGCTGGGAGCTTTTAATAGAAAATCAGAAGTTTAAATTGGTGCAGCAGCAGCTGAGGCAGTGCTTGGGGCCATGCTGTGCTGACAGTTTATTTAAGAAAAAAAAGAAAAAAAAAAAGGAAAAAAATTATAGTAATATTGAACATGCAAAGCAGAGTGAGGGAAAAGGGGGCTGTTCAAGCAATGTTCCCATCTCTGTTTGGGAAGACTAAGGAAACACTACTCCCAGTCTCAGAGTAATGGGACATTTAAAGTTAAAATTGCATTTCTTTGCTGTTTTACTAGCAGAGGAAGTTTGGGTCTGGGGACTGGGCATGGCTTTAGAGGTGGCATTGCTCCCTGAGCTGGTGGCCCAGAGAACACCTAGCAAGACTTCAAACCCAGGGGCTTCTCCTGGGATTCTCCCCAGGGCAATGACTTAAAATATTTCCCTTCCTCCACAGGGAACGGTGGCAGGAAGTCCCCAGAAATTCACAAGGGCAGAATTTACCCCCTTCCCTAATTTCTAGACTGCCAGGCAGACTTCTGGTAGCAGAGGGCTCCTTTTGAACAATTTCTCATTGCAACAACCACAGAAGAGAAGTGAGGAGAAGAGAAAAGGGCTGAACTGCTCCATTTGCTTTGCCAGCATGAGGGTTCCCTGGTTGGGACAGGTTGGAGGCTGGAGAAGCAGCAGGGAGGGATGGGGCTGGGTATTGGGTGGGCTTGGCAGAGTGTCAAGCATCTGTGCTTCCATGGAGGGAAAAGACTCTCCAAAGGGATTTCTTCTGGAAAGGGTTCTATAATTACCTGGTTATAATTATTTCCTACGGTTCCTAGCTGCCCTGCCCCAACTCAGTGCTAAAGACAGCATCATCCCCCCACTATGGACCTGGATGTCTCCACCCCAAATATTTAACATCCAGCCTGCTACCACTTCTCTGGTAGCAAATTCCTTCCCAAATCTCCCCTGCAATTTGCGGCAGGCAAACCTTGTTTGAGTTTGAGGATTTAGCACATTTTTGCTGCACCGTTTTTTGCAGGGAGGGCTTGGGGCTGTCCGGACTGCATTTTGTGTGGTCTGGCCACCCCCGAGCACAGCATCCCACACACCAGGGGCATCCCAGCATCCATCCTGCCCAGCCCCAGCAGCAGGAAGGCACGGGACCCCCACACCCAAGGACCATCCCTGCACCCGTTTCCCTCTGCCTGTGCCCCTGCACATCTGGGGCTGCCACTGAAGCTCAAGGTCGTTGGGCTTTATGTTGTTCTTTCTTTTTCCATTTTATGTGGTTTGTGGGCATATAATGGAAGGTGGATTCTGGATGGGTTTGTTCTCTTGCCAGCCTGAATTATTAATCCAGTCGGGCTTCTTTCTTTCTCTTTTTCTTTCTTTTTTTTTTTTTTTCCTTGTGGATTTTATTTTAGGCAATGGTAAAGTCACTGGCTGGCAAGGCTGGCCCTCGCACCGGGCTCCGATTGCATCGCTCACCAAAGCACAGCCGCACCCTGGCCCACGGCAGCAAGAAGCTGCCAGCCCTGGGAAGCATCCAGGGGCTTACCTGCTGCTGGTGGTGCCCCTGGCTCGGCACAGCCGGCCGGGAGGAGCCCGCGAGTGCCCTGCACCTCTGTCCTGTGTGATCTGTAGCGTTTTGCTGGAAGGAGGGGTTGAAAGGTGAATGAAAGCCTTCTCCTGCGAGGGGAGATGCTGCCCGTGCCGGAGAGGATGGGCAGGGCAGTGACCATCCTCACCAAAACACACAGCGCTGGGCAATGAGGAATTAACGGCTTGGCCAAGATGGAGCAAGACCAGAGCTGGTCCAGGTCCCCGCAGCAGTTTCATCAGCACCCTGAGCCATTCCCAGCTCCCTCAGGCAGGTCCCTGTGGGCCATCCGAGCCCAGGGTGTCCCCATCCCTTGCAAGCCGGAATATGCTCTCTCCCCACCAGTCCCAGTGCAGAGTAACGCACTCCAAGTCCACCGGGGCAGGAACACCCCGCCTACGTGTCCCAAGGTGGAGGGGCAGCCCTAGACATCGTCGGCCGAGGGCAGCATTGTGGGGTCCCCCCAAGCCCCCCGCCCTCGCCAGGAGGCGATTGCCGGCAGGGAGGCGGCGATGGGGCTCTGCTCCCCGGGGCCCTGGCAGCCTTGGCACCGCCGCCGTGGCTTTGGGTGGCCCTGGCCCACCCAGCCGCACCCGGGGCTGCTGCCTGCCCGCCAGACACTCAGCTCTGCTTTAATTAGCAGGGTGGTTTAATGAACGGCAGCTTGGCTGCGACCGCGGAGCCTTCCTGGCTGAGCGGCCGCGGTTTGTTATGGCTGTATCTGCTTGTCCCCCCGTGCACCCTGCGTGCCCCTTCCTCTTCCTCGTGGGGAGCAGGGCGCTGGGGCTGCAGTGGGGACCCAACCCTTAGCGCACACCAGATTATCCACATCAGAGGGAAGGGGTGGGAGCACCCCCGCACGCAGGAGCAGTGCCAGGGAGCTGGGGATGCCCGGCTTCGCCGGGTCTCTGCTAGAGGGCTGCTGGGATTGCCGCTCCCCTTGAAAGATGCTTTCTGTGACACCAGGGAAGGGGTGATGGACGCCCGCAGGTTTGCCGCGCTCTGTCCCCGCCTGCTACCCCATCCATGGGCAGGCATCGAGGCATCATCACGCAGCTGGCGTGGGTCTGGGGGCATTTATTTATACTGGCAACACCGGGAGAGTGTTATTAAATTGAGCATCGCCAAACGGCCCCTGCGGGGGAGCTGACATTGCTGTTCCCATCACACAGCGCTGGGCGAGCAGCCCCCGCCTTTGTGCGGCTTCCCCTGCGCACGGTGCTAACGAAGCCCGGTGCTAACGAAGCTCCCGGGAGCGGAGGCAGCCTGGGAGTCTGCGGTGAAGAGACAAAAGCACTTGTTGAAAGGGGCAGCCAGGTGGGAGCAGCTCCGGCACATCACGGCACGGCAGCAGCGCGCTCGGCTGTGCGGCACCGCCGGCACTTTACCTCTTAATTGGTGACCCCCGGCTGGCATCAGCAATTAGAACGGCAGCCCTCCCCTCCCCCGGGAGTCTCATTAAGCACCTCCGGCTTTACCCCACCGGGAGCTGGGCGCAGGAGGCTGGGGGCAGTGACACGATGCCGGCCGTGTGCGCACCGCTCTGCCCACCCTGGCTGGAGCGGCAGCGGGGTGACAATTTGTAGCTGCACTAATTGGCCTCTGTTGCTGCCAAGTTGTGTTGACTGGAGAGTGGGGAGGTCAGCAGATACAGGGTCATCCTCCTCCTCCTTGGAGCAGGGGGTGCCTGTCCCCAGGGGCTTCTGATTTGCATTTACTCTCTTCCCCGACGCGTGTTCTGTAGCAAGTCAGCTACCAAGGTGATACTTCACTGTCAGCTCCAGCTCCGGAGAGGGGAAGGATTCAGCAGCCAGATGGGAAAAAAATTCCTCTCATTGAGCATTTGAGGTCAGATACTCACAGTTTTGGTTATACCGGAGCCTATTTTATCCCTGTCCAGCTTAATGTTATTTTCCATAACTTCTAGCTAAGCAGAACCAGGACACAACCCGTTGAAATCACCTTCTGAACTTGCCATTTCGTGAGACCTGAAAAAGTGGAAAATCAGTAAAAACTACAAGTGTGAACCCATCTCTGCGCACCGGGCTGGGTAGTACGAACCAACCTCGTCTACTGTCTGTAGAGAGCTGAGGTTTTGCTGAAAAATAGGGACATTGCTGTAGAAACCTGGGCCTCCAGGTGGGCAGCAAGGGTCCAGCCCCGAAATTACGGCACTGATGCAGCAGGCTGGGAAAGCCTGGTGAAACACAGCAGCCTTCTTTCCCCTCCATCCAGACATCAGATGACTCCCCTCTCCGAGATGAGATACCCAGCTCGCCGCGGGAAGCCATTGGCTGTCAAGGACAGATCCTGGTGGCAAACAGCATCTTTGATCTCGCCGTGGCTGTTACTGGCAAGGCTGCCCTGTGGGGTTGGCTGCGAACGTGGCGCAGCAGGCTCCCTGCTCCCAGCCTCAAATATCTGTCTGTTCCGCTCCGGCCACAAACCCTCCCCCGGACTAGAAAGAGGGAAAATTACATGCTACGATTTGCAGATTTGGCAGAGATAAATCCCCCACGGAAGGCGCGGCTGGAGATGCCAAGGCCGATAGCGCCAGGCTGAGCGTGTCGTGGGAGCGCCCTGTCTCCCGCCGAGCCCACTGCGCTGACACTGGGGCTGTCCTGATCCCGGGGAGAAGCTGGGAAACTCCCTTCCTTGGGGAGGGAAAGGGCCAGGCCGATCCCGTAAAACCCCGAGGGTAGATCACTCCACAGGAAAAATCCTCTTGGATTAAACGTGGGAGAACAAGCAGAGCAGTTATGCAAAAAGGGTGGCCACTCATGTAGTGAGAGTATTTGGCCTCAGCTGCTGGGGAGGGCGGCCAGGCTCAGCAGTCCCTTGAAGGGGCAGAAGGGATGGAAAGGACGGGCAGCTCCCAGCAGACCATCAGCAGGGAGTGATGGGGTGGGTACCAGCCCTTCCAGGACGATGCTGAGCGGGATGCTGGCCGGAAGGGCTGCTGGCTCTCGCAGGCTGTCAGCTGAAAGCCGAGAGGAGCCCAGGAAGGGGGAAAAAAAAAAAACCCTGACGTGTGCCATATTTCATAACATGAGATGTGAAACTTTAATGGGCTCTGCGATATCAAGGAGAACAGGAAGCCCAAACCTGTACGTGGTGCATGAAACCCAACAGCAACACGCGATACCATCGCACGCTCCTTCGCCCGCGGCGTCTGCCGGCGGCCCCCGAGGCCGCCCGCACAGCACCAGCTCTTTGCTTAGCTCCAAGACATGAGATACTGACCCCAAGAGCTGCGACAAAGCAGCAAAACAGAGCTCTAAATAAAAAGTGATGATGCCCGAGGCCAGGCTGCGGCGGAGGGCGAGCTGGGAAAGCACCGCAGCTCTCGGGGCTGGCAGGTGCGGCGCCGTGAGTTGTGGCCAGGGCTGTATTTCTCCGTTGCAAAGTTGAGCAGTAAATCCTGGACAGAGGATCTCATGGAGGCACCAAGGGACAGTCACTGACCAAATTAATGGCCCAAAGGCAGTAGAGACCTGCCATAAATATAGGAGGTGTGCAGGAGAGCTGGCCCCGGCACTTCCCGAGGGGAGGCTCATCCCCTTGCCTGTCCTCTCATTTTGGTTTGGCAGTCAGTGTTCATTGTTGTTAAAATGTCCCACACTCTGAAAGGAGCTGGTACCTGTCCCTGGCAGCACTGGGGATGGCCACGATGGGTAACAACTGCCTTGACTCACCAGCAGCATCAGGAATAAAAGAGAGATGAGACTGGGGTAGTGACATCTGCAAGCCCTCTCCCTGTCACCACCAGCCAAGCTTTGCCACCCATGGTTGTCCTCTCCTGGGGTTTACCCCCCCGGCTGCATCCCACAGGCTCATTCATCATTGACCTCCACCAAAACCAAAGCAAACCATTCCCACAGCCTAAGGCCAGAAAAGATTATTTCAGCTGTGCCAGCACTTATCCCAGTGAATAAATCTGCAGCAGTCACAACCTCTCTGCCAAGTGACACCAGCAGTGACCAGTCAGGCTGTGATAGAGAGTAAGGTGAGAGCTGAATGTGCCAGCCCTTGATGTGTGGCACTGGGATGGCACTGGGATACAGGCTGATATGCAGGCTGCAGGCACACTGGCGTCTCATAACAGGTAGGGGAAAAGGAGCATCTGTACTTCTGAACAGTGGCCAAAGAATCGGAGAACATTATCAGTGGGCTGAAGAAGGAAAGGGAAAGGTCTCCTGGGAAGATTAACCTGACATTTGATCCCACAGCAGTGATTGCACACCAGGTATCGATGGGCTTGGGAAGAGAATCCAAAAATGGGTTCAAAGAGACCAGGCAGAAAATCCTTTCAGAAACGTGAAAGAATAAAAGCAGCTGAGAGGGGAACTATGCAACATTTATCCAGGAGTTAGAAATAATAGTGATGAAATAAAGTTCTGCTGTTGACTTCACTTCGGGACTTCGCCCTGATCCAGGAGTTATAAGCCACGTATCTTTCTCATTTGGGGAAGGGTTTGCAGACCTGTGCCCTTATCCATCACATGAGGCAGCTGTGGGTACAAAACGTCTGCCTTTCCTGGGCACAGCTGATGCTTCTGCCTGGAAACCACACCGGGAGCAAAATCTGAGCCTAGGATGAGAAGTGATCCCATCCCACGGTGACAGTCACCACATTATGATGGGGCAGCTACAGCTGTGACCTTGAGCCAACAGCCTTTTGATAGGAAATTGCAATTCCAAAAAGGAGCATGCACCTCTAGCCCAGAATTCTGCTGACGACAGCAGAGCCTCAGTCCATCATAGCAAAGACTTTTCTGTCCAAAGGTCTGCATGTTCACAAGTCACAGCGAGGAAGAACGAAGCCATGAAAGAGATTCCAGGCGGGAATGCGGACACAGCAGCGCTTCTGCTGCAGGGGCTGAGAGAGGCACACGGGACTGGAATCGATCTGCGGTGGGAGAGCAGCAGAACTCAGGTTCCAAAAATCCGAATCCCTTTTCCGGCAAGTGAGAAAATCGCGGATAGAGCCCGGCTCAGCCCCACGCGTGCAGCACCCAAGGAGCACAGCCCTCGGCGGCGTCGGGTTAATTACACATCTCCAAAGCAATTAAGCAGCAATTAACCCCCCCCGGCCTGGCCGTGCCCGCCGCTCCCCCG
>WEKY01038452.1:413558-460257 GCA_013390045.1 Picathartes gymnocephalus
CGCTGCCCCGCCGCGACCCCTGGCGGCCGCGCGGGGAACTGCCCCGGGCCCGCGGCGGGCGGCACCTCGGGCCGGGCTGCTCCGAACCCCGTCCCGCGAGCCCCGAACGCCCCCCGCGCTCCTGCCGGCCCCGGAGAAAAGGTTTCCTGCCACGTCCGTCAGCATTTGAAAGCTCTTTAATGTCTGGGATACTCCCTGCTGAGTTGTAAACAATTTTTTCCAGCACTGAATGTTGTTTACTAACATGCTATTGGGGCCTTCTTTTCCAAAGAGGGATGTGGCTTGGACACGGATGGCGACAGCTCAGCCGGGACTCTGGACCGCGTTCAATGGCTGATCAGACACTTTTTGTGATTCATTTACCATACTGAGAGTGAAACCTCGCAGTTTAGAAACAAAACATTGTCTCCCCTCTGTCTCAATATTTTATTCACCATTTTCCTGTTCTAGCCTGATTTCAGCCCCTAATCAGAACAGAGGTTTGGATCTGGGTTTAACACATGCACTGCTCATGACTCAATATTTGCAGTGTTACACCTCAGCATCTGCTGGGATGGCCCAAGACACCTCAGGAGAGAGAGACTCACTCCTGCTCTGCTGAGACCCCACCTGCAGTGCTGTGCCCAACGCTGGGACCCCAGCATAAGGAGAACATGGATCTGCTGCAGTCCAGAGAAAGCCACAAAGATGCTCTGAGGGATGGAGCACCTCTTTTTCTGGAGACAAGCTGAGGGGGCTGGGGGTGTTCAGCCTGGAGAAGAGAAAGGTCCAGGGACACCCTGGAGCCCCTTCCAGTACCTAAAGGGGCTGCAAGAATGCTGGAGAGGGACTTTTGACAGGGGCATGGAGTGACAGGACGAGGGGGAATGGCTTCACACTGACAGAGGGCAGGATTAGACTAGGTATTAGGAAGAAATTCTTCCCTGTGAGGGTGGTGAGGCCTTAGCACAGGTTGCCCAGGGAAGCTGTGGCTGTCCCATCCATGGAAGTGTTCAAGGCCAGGCTGGGTGGGGCTCTGAGCAACCTGGTCTGGTGGAAAGTGTCTCTGCCCATGGCAAGAGGGTGAACGAGATGATCTTTAAGGTCTCTTCCAACCCAAAACATTCTGGAATTCTGTGATTCTATGCCACGCTCCCTCAGCCTCCTGGGATCCAGAGAAACCCCCAGGAGACAAGTTGTTCCTTTTGCCTGTGGAAAGCAGAGCCCAGATGCCCAAGCACACGAGCCCTGGCTGTTGGGACGTCATTGGAGAAGTAGCAGTGCTGCAACATGAGGCTGGGAAATTGTATAGTCAAGGGAGCTGCTCTAATGAGAAAATGAACCAGACATCATATGGTGTTGATTTACTGCTCAAGTAGGAAGAATAGGGGAAAGGGAGGAAAATAATGCCAAACCAACGTCAACCCCCCAGGAGTTTATAAAGGCGCTTTGTGCAAACACGCTGCTTTTACCTCGAGGAGCAAACACTGCTGCGCCCCACGCCTGTTCCGGGCTGCAATTAATCTGGTTCCAGCAAATCAGAAACTGAGTCCCCAACTCTATTAAGAGCCACCTCTTGTGGCATCTTAAACATCTGAGCAACTCAACGCTGCTTTGTAAAAGGCTGGTGAGGATGAAGGAGATGAAAGCGTCGTTCAGTGTGACGCCGTTCAGCTCTTCCCCACAAGAGCTATAGTGATGCTTTTGTCATTTGAGGCACCTGATCAGCTTCCAGAAGTGTGGGCCGGCATCGCCCTCAGAAACTTTTGAAATCTTCACGCTTTTTTCTAAAAATTGTGTGTTTGGGATCCAATGAGAGCTGGTCTTGCTGGGGGTTGCAACAGACTGTGACTACCTTTCACCTCCTATGGCTACAAAAACTAAACATCCCTTGTAAGGAGTCCCAGGGCTGATGCCTAAAGATAAAAATGAAGCCTATTTTGGTTTCTTTTAGAAACCTGAGTGCCAGCTGTCAGCAAAGCAAGTGCACCCCACAGCCAGGCTCCAGGCTGTTAAACTGAGTAAGTTTCCTGAGCAATGCAACCCCAAATCTTGCCCATACCAGGGTGGATCTGCCCTACCCGAGACTATGGCTGTAAGGAGCTGCAGAAGGCTCTGAGTTTTAATCACACACTCATGTTTATACTAAATTATTTTTTGAAATCCACTCTATTAAAACTTTGACAAAATACAAGTCTCCCTTGAAATGCTCTGTGACCAAGGGTGTCCTGCTGCCTGGTCAGCCGGCTAGGGGAAAACACGGGAGTTCAGCTAAGGCCATCCTGTAAATCGAAGCTGATTTAGAAATCTGAGCCATCTGCAGCATGTGGAGTTTGAATCACCCACACTGAGT
This sequence comes from Picathartes gymnocephalus, assembly GCA_013390045.1. Taxonomy (NCBI): domain Eukaryota; kingdom Metazoa; phylum Chordata; class Aves; order Passeriformes; family Picathartidae; genus Picathartes; species Picathartes gymnocephalus. The sequence continues at coordinate 415,891 of WEKY01038452.1, forward strand.
CCCCTCAGTGAAGGCAGTGGCAGACCTGTGTTTGGGAAAGACATAATTAGAAGAGATCCCAGATCATTAACTTCATTACTGCAGCTGTGATTAATAGCAGCAGCAGCAGCAGTGTGGAGCATCACCAGGGAGGATGGATGTGGGATCCCAGCTCGCTGGTGATTTCCCAACTCCATGAGCTGCTCTCAGCAGCTGGTAAGGGAATTGAAATTAATTTCCAGCCACAGAGCCCCATGGCTTGGTCCCAGGGTTGTAGAGTCAATGGAGAGGTGCTGGGGATATGGCAGCTTTGGAGCTGGAGCTGCTGTGGCTGTGGACACCACAAGTCTGTTCCACACATCACTTGTGCCTTCTTGCTGTCATAAAGCTCCCTTGATTTGCCCCATAGATAGACATTTTGATGCTTGGTTAGAGTAGAAGATGCTCCATCTAATATATAATACTCCAGTAATGTCACAGTAATCTGCTGGGGATCTTTTTTTAATTCGTCCCCTGGCTGTGCTGTGGCTGTCACACACTGACTCTCAGCTCCTGCTGCTTCAGCCACCATCAGCTGCTCCCGCTCCCCCTCCCCAGCTCACGTAGCTGAGCATACATCCCGAGGGGGTTTCTTTTTCAATAACTGAATTACCATGCCAGCAGCAAGTGCTACTGAGCGGTAGAAGGAGCCGGCGGGGCCGCTCCTGCAGCTGGAGGAGGCGAGCGGCGGGGTCGGCGGGGCTCAGGCAGAGCCGGCTCCTCCTGAGAGATGCTGAAGGTGGCAGCATGTACCGGCAAAAGCGACCCGGCCAGCAGCAAACCTCTCCTCCCTGCTCAAAAAAACATCGCGACTGCAAAATTTATCTTGCTATAGGCCAGGAGCAAAAATAAATAAAGACCAAAGCTTGCCAATTCCAGTTATAAACCAAGAGAAGAGCCACGTATATGCAGGTGTGTACGTTTGTGGGGCAGAGCAGGGTTGGTTCAGCTCAGTTATGCACACACAAGCCACGTGCAGAGTTTGTGTTGACATTCACCTTCCTAGGAAATACTTTGGATATTTTTTGGGTATATTTCTTGCTTGGAGTGTTTCATTCAGGCGACTTTCAGAGGCTTTGCTTTGCACCACACTGTGGTAGCTCCTGGGCAACCCAGCTGCTCCTTCCCTTGCACAAGGCTTGTGGGCAGGGATTTGGGGTGATGGGAGTCTCTCCAAAAGGGAGACCCAGGGAGAGCACCCTACATCCCAGTGGGCAGGTGGACAGCCACAGAGTCAATGCCACCAGGGAGCTGCTGCTGGCTGGGCTCAGTGGGTGATGGGGCAACGGAGAGTGACAAGAGCTGCTCATAAATCCATCGACAAGGAAAACAGCAAAGAAATCAGGCACACAGTGAAGTCATGTTTGTATTCCTTCTGCTAGACCGATGGAAAATGTCCATGCTGCAAAATCTATGGTGAATATGGTTTGGGCATGGAATTGTCTTTTTTTTTTCCTCGCGCCCTTAAGTTCAAACCCAGGAGATTTGCTCTGTCAGATGGGGAGTGCTTCTTTTCAGAAAGTATTGTTTTCAGTTCTGAGATGTTTAAAGATGTTTGGAGTTTTAAAGGGGAAGAGAAGTAGAAGTGAAGGCACTTTGGAGGGTTGAAATGAAGAAAATGAAAAAAATAGTCTCTTCAGAATCTTATTTCTAAATGCTCCAGAGCTGACACATTCACTTTTCTTTCTGTCGTTCTCAGAACAAAGTGCTCTTGCTGTTGATCAGTTCCTCCAGGACTCAGGAATAGGAACGACCCAGCACCCCAGTGGAAGCAGCAGCAAAGCTATACAGGTGCCCAGAGCATGGAAAAAATTAAATGATCCTCACAAAAACGTATGAGGGAGGCACCATTTCTGGCGTGGCATGGCTGTGTACATGCCAAAATGCCAGCTCTTCCAAGTGCTGCAAAATCCTCAAGTACCCAGCTGTGGCAGTCCTGGTGCTCCTGGCACTCAGGAGACCTCCTGACCACCACATATACAGGGAGAATACTTGCAGGGATTGAACTCCAAGAGATTAAACACCAGTCAACAGAAGCTCACCCTAAAATCCAACTGCAGAGTGCAAGGATTCAGGAGAAGAAATCAAACCTGACTGAAAGCCATCTCTAAGCACCTCATCTGCAGTTTCAAGGTGACTCCAAATGCCTGGGCTTCAGGAGCTCATTAAAGATATTTCACCTGGCTTTCTCTGGGAGCAGAGGTGGGGTGGGAAGCAAGGCCATCCCAGGCACAGCAAGTGCCACAGGCTGGCACAGGGTGAGTTTGGTGCTTGGCACACAGGGCTGCAGCAGCAGGTCAGTGATTTGCCCTAAGGAGAGCCTCTCTTGCAGTGCACAGTGCTGATTTCTTGTGGCTGTCACAGGCAAGGATGTTTCCTCATCCCTGAGGATGCAAAACCATGATGGACCATGAGGATGCAAAATCTGGATTCTGTAAAACCGGGGCTCTGTAGTCGGGAGAGCCATGACCCAACAGGAGCTGATGGACAGAAAGGTTCTTCATTGCCAAAAGTTCCATTAGAGCTGATAGTCACTGTCCCCCCTGGATCAACACCTTCCACCCCTCTGGGGGCTGGCACACCCTGGGAAGTGGCCGTGCACAGGGGACAGCCCTGGCTGAGACTGGGCAAGCTGGGTCCCACCTGCATGTCTCTGCTCACTTACCAATAATGAGGATGGCTTTACCCTTTTGTTTTGTTTGCTGGGTGGAGGGGAGGTTTCCTGGGAAGGCACTGCAGGCTGTGCAGCCTCACTGTGACTTCCCAGGACACGGCTGCTGTCAACATCCCTGGTACTTCACCAGGGAGGACCAAATGCCGATGTAAGGGCAGCTCCACACTCACCCCAAATTCATCCATTTCATCTGTAAAAGGGACTGCCTTTTCCCAGCCTGGTTCTCCATCAAGAAATGCTCCTTTCACCTGATCTGCCCGTTGCAGGGGGTTGGAACACGATGAGCTTTAAGGTCCCTTCCTGCCCAAACCATTCCAGGATTCTATTATTCACTTGCTCCCAGGGCAGGTATAGGGCATTTATTTGATGTTATAATCACCTCAGTGATTATGTGGCACACAGTAATGGAGAAAGGGAGGAGGCTGGACTAAAGAAACTGGAAGCAAAGCAGTGATTTTCTGCAAAGGGATAGGACTCTGGCCGGAAGCAGAGGCATGGCCAAGGAAGGAACTTGGGGAGAACAGAGCATCCCCTCAGCACCCCGGGGTTCATAGCAAACAGGGAAAAGAGGGAAAGAAAAGCAATGCACCTGGTAATTTCCCTGACATTGGCTGAGGATGAAGCCATCCTCCTAATTAATTGCAATTGTTTTTGGACAAAGCAGGAGGGAGGGAGGGAGAGCTGCCTCTGCTCACTGAAGTGGGAAGCAAGAGCTTCTGGATGGAAATTTGGTTGCTGAAGGAGCTGCAGCTGTGGCTCAGGTGCCACCATACCCCGGGGAAGGGATCTGAGCCAGAGGCGAGGCTTGGGAGGTGGGAAGGAGCCGGCTGGCACTTCTCACCTCTCCGGATGCCCGTGGCCAGGAGGTGCCCAGCTCATTGTTCCCTGGATCCAGCCAGGGCTGCAGGATATCCTGGAGTAGTTGCTGGACCCAGCATCTGCAGAGGTGCTGGGGAGGGACATTGGGACAGTGAGGACCTGCCACCTGCGGAACACTTGCTATCATTTCATCTTTTCTCTGAGAAAAATCACATACAGCCGATGCTGAAGTTGTGAGGACATCGTAGTAATTCAGAGTGAAGCAGGAATACTGAGTTTAATTTGGTCTCATCTGTTGGAAAGCTAAAACCCAGGGGGTTATAGTGACCTGTAACCTTATGTGGGTGTCGGGTGAAGGGGTTGGCTGGAAAAACCGCAGCCGGCAAGCAGCCGGCTGGAGGGAGGGGACGTTTCCCAAGGTCTGATAAGCCCCGGGGACGCGACGCTCCGGCTCTATCTGCCTGGCTGGGTCTGGCTGGCGCCTGCTGTACCTCAGCAAGGCCACCCACCCCTGCCGCTGCCACCGGCCCTCAAGCCCCTGCAGGGTTTTCTTCAGCAGCCCTGAGTGCACGGCAGCGGCAGCAGCCCTCGGGCTGGGGATGGACCCGGCCTCGCCACGTGTTCACCTTGGCTTCTCGCCACTCTCCCGGTATCGAGCTGCTAAAAATAATTCAGAGGCAGCAAAGAGAATGCAATGAGCACCCGAGGCTTCACAGCTTTGCTTCACAGTGCTTGAGCATTTTGGCAGATGGGGCTGAATGGGCTGACGTGGCCACACTCCTGTCCCAAGGGGCCCTGGAAGGCGGGGAAGGATTCACCTTTCCTCATCCCCCCTGCAACCAGGGAGAGAAAGCTCCACGGAGGGGCCAGACCCCGACTGATTCCCCCATCTGCTTTCCCAGCAATGGGAGACTGTGGGCAGTGATGGAGCTGATCCTGCCCCCAACCCACCCTGTGGCCTGGGCCACATCCCTGCTCCTCCAATGCCCACACAAGCCAGGGGAAGCCTCGGCTCCTGCTGCCAGGCGGGGATCCCTGCAAGTGCTGCCCCTGCCACCTGCCTGGTTTCCTTTGGGGTTTTTTTGTGGTTTGGGGTGTTTTATCAAGGCTCAGGCAGCAGCTGGGAAGGGGAGCACAGGACCCCTTGTGCCTTCATGCCGGCACCCACAGTCTGGGAGCACAGCCCATGCCTGCCCACACCCGGTGTGGTCCCCACCAGCTCCTGCTCCGGGAGGTGTCACAGCTCTGCTGAAACCTGGGATAACATCCCTTAGGTTTTCCTCTGCCTCTCACAGCAGCTGATTGAAACTGCTGAGACATCTCAAATACTCAAAATGTTCAAATGTCCCAGCGAGCACCAGAAATACGAAACATCCTTTTTTTTTTTTTTTTTTAATTCTATCTGGATGGTTACTTGGCTGCTTATGTATTATATTTGCACCTCAAATATATGCACTGGGGAGTTTACGGGAGAGCAGCAACCAGGATGGGTTTCTCCAAACAATGAGCCAAGAAAAACCACCAGGAAAAGAGTTTCTTGGGGGTAAATGGAGAAATAAAAAGTTCAGTAGAGAGTGGTATGAGAAAAGGGCAACCGAACTGGGTAAAATATTTAATTTTGGATCCTGAATTACTTCTTTAAATTGCACTGGGGTACATTTGGTGAGGAAAAGTCAGTACAGAAAAAATGTAAAATCCTTCTGAGACAACCAGTGTGAAAGAGTCTGACTTGGGAAAGAAATTTTGTAGGGTTTTCTTTTTTTCCCTCCTAAAAAATGTGGTGAACAAAACAGGAATCCATGGAGTGATTGACTTGACATGACTCTGCTTATTGCTGTGTGAGAAAAAAATAACAGCTCTATGATGCTGTGACTCAATAACGCTGCCCTGTGCCGGAGCCGCTCCTGTGCCACTTGTTCCCAGCTCCCCCAGCTCCGTCCAGCCCCGAGCATCTCCAGCAGCCGCGGGGCGGGCCGGGAGCTCCCGCTGGGATCTATGTCCTGCCGCTCGCCCGGCTCAACCTCTCCTGCAATGTGGCAGCAGCCCCGGCGCCTGCCGGCGGTAGCGGGGATAATACCCAGCTTTTAAGGGATGAAGCGCGTTGGGCAGGGGAGCTGCTCTCGGCTGCTGGAGAGATTCCTCGTCAGCATCTGTCAGGGAAGATTAATGCCTAAGTAGGTTGTGGGCTGGCTTCCAGCAGCATTTTTAATAATCAGATGCTGTGCACTGTTCGAGCAACCCGTGGAAATGAAGTTGCCTCATTACCAAAAGGAAATAAATATGTTGATATGAAGTAGCTCATTTGCTGGGGACGTTCAAACTGGTGACAACCCCAATTCATGCCTGGGGGGCTGACAGTGCCCAAACCCTCTCCTGGGCTGCAGCATTGTCTGTGCTGGCCCAAGGACATGAGGAGGGATGGGCAACCAGCACAGCCCCTGCAAAATATGTAAATAAGGCCCCAAGCTAGCACTTGCAAGGTCTTGCAGATTAAAAAAGACCACATTCCTGCCCCCAGGGAAGAGGTCTGGCTGGATATGGGGTTTCTGCCTGGGAGCCCATGTGCTTGGATCATGCCTTAGAGCATGGCCACGGTGGTAGCACCATCATGGTCCTTGAGTGCCTCCCTGAGCCTCATCAGCAACGTCACCAATTGGCAGCATTTGGCATATGGTGGAAAATGCCTCTTTTTCATCTGCCAGCACTCAACACCAGACTGCTGCCTGATGTTGCCATAAAATCCTTGTTGCTCTGGAGTTTGCACTTCATTTTCCACTACCTGCAGAGAAAAGTATCCAGTTTTGGAGGAAATTACAGGTATACTAACATGCAGTCCACTCACGAATCATCAATCCTGATCCTGCAGGATGCTGCACTGCTGGCAGTGTGAGTCAGGGAGCAGAGGGCAGGACCTTGTGCACCCAGCCATGGGGACCAGGGGGGTTTGGACATGGCCTGAGGCTTCACTGGGGCTGGAGACCCTGAGCAGCTGCCAAACCATCCTCACCCTCCTGGAGGCTCACTTGGCACCAGCCCAGCATTCAATGGGAGCTTAACCATCCAGAGAGGCTGGGCAGGATATTAACAGAGGCAAAGTGGAACCGCCGCTTACGGGTGCCAAAATAGGCTGTGGAGACAGAGGGATGCCCAAATGGGGCTGCTCTTGTCAGAGAGCTCCCCAAAGGGGTGGCAATGGCAGGAGATGTCTGGAGCTGGGATGAGTTGGGAGGACCCACAGGCACAGGGCAGCATGGGGCCCCATCCCTGTCCTGGGGCAGTGGCATGCAACAAGCACCAACCTTTCACCGCCGCAGTGAAAACACATTTCTCCTCCCTGGCATTACACAAGGGCTCTGTGGGTGCCCCAGGCTGACCCCCATAAGAGGATTACCAGGCTATTAGTGGATTGGGACAGTGGGGAGGATGCTTGGAAAAATTTGCTCTCCTACCCCTCAGAAAGGAATGCTCACAGAGTCATGGGTGAACCCAAGGCTCTCCATCTCTGTCCCCATCCCTCTCAGCCAAAGGCCACCTGCAGAGATGAGAACAATTACAGGGCAAAGACCTCTAATCCGGCTGCAGCTGGCACTCAGAGCCCTCCATGGGCTCACAGAGATGGGTTGCTAGTGTTGGATTTTGCACTGGGCGAGCCCAAGCCTCCACATGCCTGTCTTCCAGCCAGTGCTGGCCACTACCATGGGACATTGCCAACTCACCAGGAAAGCTCTTTCCCCTGGAGCTGGAGAGATCCTAAAGACCTACATTTATTTAACCTGAAAAGGTAGCAGGGTGGAAAGAAATCTGGGAGTGGTATCGACAGCCAAATCCCATTATTGGCCATGAAATATGCATGTGCTCTAACTGTGTGGGAAGGGCAGGGGTGGTGTCCCTGCAGCCTCTGCCACAGGCCCTGGACAGACACCCTCACCCCTGGGGCAGCACCAGCGGCTCAGCAGATCCCCATTTTGTGTGCCAGGATACAGAAGGATCCCTCCTCGTGCTCCTGGGGAGCAGCCCCCTGCCAACATGTCCTGCTGTGGTGCTTATCAAGCTGACAGGAGCCAAGTGTGCCTAAATGCACTGCACAGTGTTTATAATTCAAGGCACAAGTCAAAGCCACACTGCCACTGCACTTGCGCTGTGCAATGCCTTTCACAATTCTTCCCCCATGCAAATCCCATCCAGACCCTTAAATCCCTGCATTGACTTGATACTTGGCATCATTTGGGGATATTTTCACACCAGTTCCAGAGGGAAAATTCCAGGTTGATTTATTTTGGCTCAGTGCTGTTTCTGCCACTGGTTCCCGTTGCTTTCTGCCACTCTAAGGAGGCAAAACTGGAGCTGCAAAGCTGAAGAACCTAATGAAAATTTCTTGCTGGTGGAAAGCCCTTGAGAAGGGTAGGGGTGCCCCAGAGCAGGCCTTAATTATGGCTCCAATTATTTGGTTGTTGTTGTTGGAGCTGGAGGGGGCTCCAAGGGAGCAAGACCTTGGCTGTGAGACCACAGAAATGGGGTACCCCATGACCCAGCCATCTCCTGCCCAAACGTGGGGTGCTGTGGGGTTTGAGAGGTGCTGCCTGGCCGTGTGTCTTACTGAGCAATGGTGCTGCCTGTTCTGGTGGCATTTATCACCCCTCTCCTCACCAAGCTCTGCCCCAGCTCCAGGCTCAGGTACATCTCCATTCCTCTTCTCAGCCAAGAGGGGTGGAGATGTACTGAGTACAGTCAGACTCTGTGCTGTCAAAACATCCTTTGGGATCAATATGACGCAGATAACAAGCCCAAAGAGGGGATGTTTCACCCCAAAATCAGCTCCATCATCTCAGCACATCCTGAGAGCTGCTCCACACGCACATTCACGCTTTAAATCAGCACCCAGTTAATTACCTCCAGCAATAAGGAAACCCTGTGTTTGTAGTGAGTATCTGCTTTAAATGATGTTTTACACAACATAAAAGGATTATTTTATAATTAGCTGTCTTCCAAACCCTGGCCTATTGAAACTAGGATATTAAACCATACACCATTCTCTGCTTTTTAAATATCATCTGGAAGTTGATTAGTTTTGCATTACTAAAGAGGAACCCATTGAAATATTTAATCATCATGAGACCTTTCTCATAGAAATGTTAACATTTGATTTTTAAAATTTTTTTTCCCCGGTAATTACTCTAGCTTTGCTTACACCAAAAAAAGATTGTTGAAGCAATTTCCCCACAACGAAAGGACCAAAATAGTGCTGTGCTTAACACCTGGAGCATCCTTCTGTGCTTGCTGCCTGGCACAGCTCCAGACAGGAGTCTGCTGCTGCTGCTGCAAGCCTAGAGCCCACCCTTAGGACAGGGGGAGACTTTCCTTTCCCAGGGGGTTGATCCTGGCTCACAGAGGAGCAGATAGGAACAGAGCAGGTGAGATCAGGCAATATACCCCAGGGGCTGTGTGATGTTACACAGGGTGAGGAGAGATTTTAGGAAAGACAGAGGTGAACTGCAAACCATGACAGCAGGATGCTCAGAGCCCTGGGGCAGGGACCTGGAGGGCTGGAGGATCACTTCTGGACACACAGAACAGTGTGGGGATGTGGGACACCCCCGCTCACAAAAAGGGACAAGGGGAGCTTCTGGTATGTTAAATGCAAAAGGAGAAGCTTTGGGCGGGGGGTGGTTTACTGCCTTTAAACCCACACAGAATTGTACACAGGCATAAAGGGCTCATCATGTGCTCAGGGAGAGGTGGGTGCCAAACTGCACCATTCCCATGGCAGGATGGGAGCAGGGGACAAAGGGCCAGACATCCCCACTCCTTCTGGTCTCAAATATAAAGCAAAAGGGCAAAGCCTGGGCCAGGAGGTCCAGGAGCCCCTGGGAGGAGCAGGATCTCTCCCACACCCAGGATCTGACTCCAGTATGGGAAGCAGCTGCTTCCGCTCACCTTGACTGGCCATGTCCACACCAATGCTGGGAATAAACCAGCTGGATTTAGACACACTTTAAATTCATCTCCTGCTCCATGCCAGTCATTGGAAATGATACATTTGTTGTGAAATGAAGCCAAGAGAGTAGTATCGAGAGCTTTTTTTTCAACACGCCTTAAATAACAAGAACATTTATTTTATAGGTGATAAAATTCTTACACATTTCAGTCAAATAATGAGAATAATGTTTCTGGCTTCAGGAAAACACTCCTAACATCAGCAAAGGGGAAATGCACATTTCAATTTATAATTTCAAGTTACAAATTTGCATGCAAATGTATATTTAGAAATTTGAAAGAGCTAAATCATACATTTTTGGCAGGCTCTTACTTGCAAAAGAAATTTCCAGCATGGCTGTAGTTTTGTACTAAATTCCATTATGCTGCTTAGAAGAAAAATGTAAAAGAAAAGCAAAGGAGCTCTGCAAAATGCAGCCGGGTGTTTTTCCTGAGACATGTCCTAATCCTTCAGCTGCACTCGTCAGACCTGGGAATGTTCCCTGCCAGAAAAGCAGTCCCAAGCTGACAGTTGTGGATTGGCTTTTGCAGCCTGTGCATGTTGCATTTGCCCCTTGATTTGAAGGCAATTTAATTTTCCTTTCGGGCAGTTTAGGGGGTAGAGTGGTGCTGGTGAATGTAGGGGTGTTGGGACCATGGGGAGATAGGTCCATCTCCTCTCCCTGCCCAGTGAGAGATGGGGCTTTGTGTGAATGCCACACTGAAAAGCCCTGAATACTTTGGGTTTTGTAATAGTCCCTTCTAAGCAATATTGGGAGAATTTTCCTAATGTTTGACCTAAAGGACCCCAAAAACATTTGTCCTCATCAGAGCTTTATTTATATTCCCCATGGAAAGCATTGCTAGCATGATCTAAACCCACAAAGCCTAAAACCTCCATTTTCAGCCAAAAACCGCCTTAACCAGTAATGACACATATTCCTACCCCACCACTGGGAGGAAAACTGTCCTTCAAGCAGTGACTCACTTTAAACTAACTTCAAATATGCCTTTAAAATTATTTCTCTCCTTGTTTAAGTACATAATTGTTTTTACTTACAATAATCTCCTCTGAGATGTTCATGGCTGGTTTATTGAATAATTTCTGTGCACGAGGAACATCATCCATTAGTTGTGGAGAGCTTGGTGCTCCATTCACCATCATCATTTTGCTGATATTTTGACTTGACCTCAGCACCTAGCACCCACAGGACTGGGGAGGGCACTGGCAGGAGTTTCCCCACACTCACAAATGCCATTTGTTTTAAAAAATGGAGGATTTGTGTTGCAAAAGGAGGGCTGTGGGTCTGGGAACCCATTGCAGTGGGGTTTGTCCCCAGGCCCTGTCTGTCCCTGGCCATGCCATGGACATGCTGGCACTGTCCTGCCTGGATTCTTCCTTGCTCTGGGGATGGGGAGTTTCTGTGGCTCAGGGCACACCATGTGAAGGATCCCCCCCAAAAGGAAAAATAATCAGGAATCAGAAGGAGGAGTGTTGCTAGGGAACCGAACGTGATTGCTCAACTCCTTTTTTCCCTAAAGAAGTCCAAGAGAAATCCCCGAATTTCAGATCATGTGCAAGGAGGAGCTTGGCTGGTGGCTCATGAGCCTCTGTGCTGGCTCGTTGGGGATGTCAGGATTTGGCAGAGCCAGCCACCACATGGATAGTGATGAAGGATGGGGAAGATGATGGAGATGGGAAGGATGATGATGAGGGATGGAGAGGGTAGCAATGGAGGATGGGAAGGACAGTGACAGAGAATGGAGAAGGAGAAGACGGAGAATGGGAACAATGATGATGAGGGATGGAAAAGGCAGTGATGAAGGATGGAGAGGACCTAATCAGAGAGAGCAGAGTTGAGTGGGAAACAACCAAGGGCTGTGGCTGGGGCCACTGACTTGACCCAGAAGGAAGTTGGGTAAGCTTTAACACAGTCTCACACCAGTGGGCATTATTTATGAGCCTCCAGCATTCCTGTGTCATTAGGCCTGAAAAAGGCATAAAATATAAATGATGGTAATGAGAATCAAAGGGCTGAGAACTCTCCTGGCTGCCAGGGAGGGATGTGCTACATTTTCCTGACTGGTGACTGCCCACTTTTCACCCAAACATCCTGGGGTTGCTGCCAGGGCCAGGAGCACCGTGTGCCCCCACTGCAGCCAGCCTGGCCCCAGGCTTTGTTGGACTGCCCAGCACAGACCCCCCCATCCTCTGCAGGTTTCTCTTCCTCACACCCTTCCTCATGGAGCTCAAACACAAATCCTGGTGCGTGGCATGTGTGATTTCAGAGCCCTGAAATGACTCTTAACCCACTGGGTTAAGACTCTTGTCTTCCAGCTCAGGACACAACTGGTTTCTGTTACTAAACATAACTCTGAATTTTCCTATAATTTTTTTCTGAAAATATTTCAAATATTTTTCAGAGCAAAGACCCAGAAGTGCTATTTTCATCTCCCCAGGGTGCTGAGGAGCTAGCTTGTTTTCTGCCCACCAAAACAGCCATGATATTACATGGATATTTTGGTTTTTACAGGTTGCTTCCCACCAGGATCCACAAGCAGCCAGGGAAAGGAAACTCCCTGGCTGGGCTAATACATTTCAGACCTTACACAGCGGCTGGTGCACTGCTTTTTTCCTTCTTCCCTGCAAAGGATTTGATTTTCTAAAACTTCCTATTTCTTTAGCACTGCCAGTTGCTGAGCTGATGGGCTCATCTTTCCAAGGGACACTGAGCTGAGTGTAAAACACACAGCCAGGATAACAGGATTGTTGCTGGCACTGCAAAATGCCACCTGGATCCCTCTGTGTGCAAAGTCAGACGAGGATTACAGTATTTCCCAGATTAAGCCATTTTTAAGAATTCAGCAGCATAGGGGATGCTGGCAACAGCCACTGCTGAGCTTCAGCTCCCCATCACCCAGCACTGCCAGGAAAGGCAGAAATTTTGGGTCCTCTGCTTTAATGCAAAGACATTTATTCATGATCCCCCTGGGGTTATTGATCTCAGAGAAGGCATGGAAGGCTTCAGCTCCAGGAAAAGGGTGGAAAGCAGAGAAAGAGGATGGGCATGAAAGCAGGAAGCTGATCTGGTTGATTTTGGGAGAAGAGCCCTGACCAAGCAGAGCACCATTGCTCCCCCCTCTACCCTTGCACTGTCAGGGATGTGAAGATGTTCTTTGCTGCCAAACCAGAGTGACAGTGCACAGAGCCCAGCTCCCAGGCCCCCAGATGCTGCATTAAGCATGACAAATCCCACCAGTTGCTGCTCATCCTTCAGCAAATTTTAACAATTTAGGGGCCAAATTAAACCCCTTCAAATTGGAGGACTTTAATGGGTTTTCAAACAAAAAAATCTCTCTTCCCTGGGACCTCGCAAGCAGAGTCAGAGGCTACACTCAGCTGCTGTCTTTTACATTTCTCTGGCATTCAGGGCTCAGCTCATTTGTCCACAGTAAAAGCCATTTTGTTGGAGAGGTGCCTTATCACAGCTGAGCCCCATCGGGTGGATGCTCAGAGGGGAATCTGACATCTGGCGGAGGCCCAAGGACTCTAAAGAAGATTTTAGTCTAAAACTCTACATAATCCTGTGATAACATAACCTGAACTTGTTCTCTGAGTCACCCTTTTGCTACCAAATCAACCCAAACTTCAGCAATGACCTTTGAGCCCCCTCAACCTGCTCAGTGCTGGGAAAACAAGGGAATGTTTGTACATACCCAGAGCTGCAATTTAATCCGGACTGCCTGGGGGAAGAGTGCAAGGGACTGGCTTTTCTTGGGAAAATATAAACCAGTTCCTTCTTCCTGTGGCATTCCATTTCTAAATTAGAAATTGGACAAGCTCAGCATCGGGGGAGGACAGTGCTGGGGAGGATCCTGTGTCCAGATCCCAGACCTGACACAGTGGCATCCTTCAGGCCTTTCCACTCACCTTCAAACCACCATGGTCTTCCTCAGAACCAGACCTGAGCTTTCCCACATCTCAGCCTCTGCCCTAAAATCTGTGGTCCATGGATAGCCTTCGGCATCAGCAGGGTGCAGGACCCAGATTCCTCTGAGCTAGACCAACTCTACCTCTCCTTCTCCTGTTGCAGCCACTTCACCTGATGTTTCCAGCCCTTCCTCAGGCCAGTGCCCATCAGACCCTGCCTCCCTCCCTGTGCCAGGCACCTGCCCATTCCAGCACTGGCTTAGCCCTGCCAGGGGATTAGGATTACACACACTGTCAGGCAAAAACATGCCTGGGAAGAAAGCTCTTAGTGTTGTATTTTTTTTTTCCTAAGTAGGTAAATATCCCTGTTGAGTGAAATATGAATATCCATCTTCAGGGTCAGGACAGGATTTGGTGCTGTAAATCTCTCTTTGGGCCAGCTCGCTCCATGAGGTTTAACCTGAGGTGACCCAGGCTGGAGCATGACATCCCTGTCTCAGGTGGGCATGAGGCAGATGGACACATCCATCCCACTCACCCATTCTGTCCCTCCCAAAAAGCAAAGGGACTGAAGGGAAAGGAAAAACGTTCTGTGAAACCCGACTGCTCAGCATCAACAACATACCAGGTCAGGAGCCACGCCAGGAATGGCCTGGGCTGCTGCTGGGCCTGGGCTATTGGGGGGTAATTAATGGAAATTGGAGAGAGATGGCTCCACAGGAGACCTTAAAGCAGCTTCCAGTATGTAAAGGGGCCCCAAGAGAGCTGGAAAGGGACTGGACTGACAGGGCATGGACTGACAGGACAAAGGGGAATGGCTTCAAACTGACAGAGGGCAAGGCTGGGTGGGATATTAGGATGAAATTCTTCCTTGTGAGGGTGGTGAGGCACTGGCGTAGGTTGCCCAGACAAGCTGTGGATGCCCCATCCCTGCAAGGGTTCAGTTCCAGGTTGGATGGTGCTTCAAGCAACCTGGTCTAGAAGGAAAGTCTGGAAGCTGTCCCTGCCCAAGGCAGGAGGTTGGAACAACATGTTCTTTAGGGTCACTTCCAACCCAAACCATTCTATTGTTCTATGATCCCATGAAATGACTCCTGTCAGGATGATTGGAAGGTCAGTAGCCAGTTCAGGTTTTATTCACAGGATTGTTAAATGTGTGTTTTTTTCAGCATCCCAAAGGGAAAAACCAACAAAGCAGTGATGTAGAATAAATAATACAACGAAATAATAATAATAATAATAAATATACCGACATAGGCAAAGAGCAGGGAACAGCAAGGCTTTATGGCCTCAGCAGGAGACCCCAGCACATCAGCCCAACTGGTTTTATGGGTCCAACTACCACCCAGCATCAGGCATGAGTCTCCCCTAGAGCCGGCAAAAAGTAATAACCACCCAAATCCCAGCAGAGGTCTTGAAAGGGAGGTACATTCTCATGTCATAAAATACTCTGCAAATAATTGCTTTCCTTCATTTGCTGACATTTAATGATGGGAAGCCAGAACAAAAATTCACTTCAGGGTGAGACAATGTGACACTGGGTTCTCAGTTTTTTCACTCAAGTGAAATAAAAAAAATCCCTGTAGGTGGAGCAAAACAATTCATTCCACACTCAGGACATTTTGTTTGGTTTTAATATTTAATTGAGGCAAGGTAATTTTGTGACCAAAGGTCAGTTCAAAGCCAACATTTGCAGTGTTTCACTTGGAAAACTGTTACACAAAAGGCTTTGACACTTTAGAAAGGCTTGTTACTGGTTTTCCTGCCAGTCTGTGCTAAAGCATTAGTGTGAGAGTCCCCCAACCAGGACTGCCTCTTCCTGTTCTTCTGAATGGCAGGAGAGGCCAAGGCAGCTCCCACTGGAGGTGCCAGCATTGCCTGGATCCAGCTGGTACATTAGCTCCCATGGAAAAGCAGGTTTACATCATATTAAGCCCCCCAAAATGCAGCTTTGGTCCCCAAAGCCCAGTTGCTGGCATTTGGGCCCTTCAGCAACATCCATGGGGAGAGATAACTCCAAACCACAGGGAAGAAATAATTGTAACCCGTATTTTCAATGTAGTCCCCAAAATATCTTCCTCAGTGACTTTTGTATTTTAATTTGACAGGCTGATGATGTGAAGAACATCTCCACTCACACCATGCTGGCTATTCCCTGCCTCTGCCTCTTGCCCTGAATGCTGGAATCACTGGTGCCCCTTCACAGTTCAGAACAGAATATGGTGCTTTATGACACTTTTTTGGAACCTATTCTTATTAAAACCCAAGGATTTTCCCCTCAGCAGGTTTTTGTTTTGAACTAAGCTCTCAAACTGAGTGTGTCCAATGAGGGACCAAGTCAGACCTCGATGATAGCAGAGGGCAGCGTGTGAGGGCAGTGTCCCTGGTGTGTCTGAGGCTTGTTGGGATGCTCCAGTGCCAGGCTGGCCATCAGCTCCAGGCAGCACCCAGCCCCTGAGTGGTGTCCAGCTGCCTCCGCCGTGCCCGTCCTCCCACGGCCTGACACAGTCTCCTTCCCATCATATATCCAGTTGCCTAAAGTACCCACTCACCGGAAAAAAGATGGCATTTTAGAGGTAATTAATATCCAGGGAATATATATCTCTGCTTCCTATGCTTGTACATTTGTAATCTGAGTCTCTCCACTCACTCTTTTCCCTCCTCTGCAATGCCCTCTGGGCAGAGCTGAGCTGCAGGGGATGTAGGAGTGCCTTCCCCCTCCGAGCCCAGCCCTGTGGCTTAGACCCCACGGGCTCTCCTGGGTCCATCCTTGCAGGGAAAGGACTGACCTCAAAATCAGCTGAAGGCCATGGGCAGCATCCCGGGGAGAGCTGCCTTTCACCTCCCTCTGGCTCCATTTTCCTTGAGGATTTGTGTCCTTGCTTTAAATCTGAAAGGCATTGCAAGGGCAGGGCCAGGATAGGCTGAGAAACCCCCAAATGGTCAGAGATTGTGTTTCCATTTAATGAGCCATGCGGTTCTGCTTTGCCTCCAAAGACAAAACATGGTTCTGCTTTGCCTCCACAAGCGATGCCAGGGAGGTGCCTGGGCACCACGTGTCACTCACACTCCTTTGAACCAAGTGCACCTCCCACCACCCATTTCATTACTCCTCGTCTGCTCTGAGCAGGGGGATGTTTTGGGCAGAGGGCTCATCTGACATCACCAGTGCCACATGCTGTGCATGGCCTAGAATGATTTTCCATCCTGAACTCAAAGAAACTCACCAGGAGGTAGTACAAGCAGAGCCAGCACCATCTGCAATCACCTATATCCATGTCGTATTCCTCAACGCCCTCTCCTATCCAACTGTCAGACACCCAAGTGTGTGTTTGCAGCTGCTGGAAATGTGAACATGGAAACTACAGTCCAGGAGCAATGGTGTGCTGAGAGTCAGGCCAGCAAAGCCTGAGCTGGTCAAAACCATCCCCGGGTGGAGGGCAGGAGGAACACAGAAATTCTGCTGCTCATCTCCACTGAATATGAAAGCTACACTGTGGTCAATTTTCACAAAACAAGGCCTGTTCCAACAAAGCAAACAACTGGCAACGAGGGCACTCAGCTAGGACAGAGGGAAATGGTGTGGAGGTGCTCCTGAAGCAGGGAGCAGAGTGTGAAGATGAGCTCCCTTGTGCAGCTGAATGCCCTGCCAAGCTGGGTCCAGTTATTGCTCCTAGCACAGGACTGGAGGAGATCCCGGGCAAGGCAGCACTGCTGAGCAAAGCACATGGACACGGACACAGCTTCTCTGTCCCCACACCCCCTGGCCAGCCCAGTGGTGTGTGACACCAGTGCTCCCATCACTCACCTGGGGGAAGTGCTGCCTCTGCACTGACAGGTAATTTAACACTAGCACAGCCCATCTACTCCCTATTATGACCTTGAAGAGCATCCTCAGCCAGCGCCCTCCTTCCTTGCCGACGCTGGCAGGTGTTGGAGCTGGTACCACTCCCTGCAGGCAGGTTTTCCACTGGGAATCAGCAATCCTGGGCATTTGGAGGATCAAGTTCCAGGAAGCAGAGCAAGGGGGATGTACAGCCTGCAGGGCCAGGAGGAGCCCAGGTTTGGAAGGAAGGGTGGGGAAGCAGAAAGGTCCCTGGTCTGGGTGTCACAATGCCTGAGTCCTCCTCCTTGTGGTTTGCTTTCTGGGTTTAGGATGTGATGCACCCATTGTAGTGCAATGGTGTGCTGCTCTCTGGCCATCCAGGACAGTCATAGGCTCAGCTCAGCTGACTCACAGTGCCTCAAAGTCAGATTTCAACTCCCAAGCCCTATGGTCCCTTGTAAAGTGTGCAGCCAGAAGGGAGCCCCAGGCAACAAAAGGTACCTCAGGCACCTTAGCACACCTCTGCATTTGGATGAGATGATTCACACTGTTTTCCTCCTGGGATGATAAAATAAGCCCAGAGTGACTCATGCCAGCTGTGGCCCCAGCTTTCAGCTCTGGGCATGGCGGGACACGGTCCCTTTGGACCAAATCCTGCTTCCCTCTCTCCTGCACCAATCCAAGCCACCTTCTGCAAGAGCAGCTCAGCCACAGCACCTTGCAGCAGAAACAAGGCAGGAGAAATCCCCTCCACCCTGCTTGGGGCAGAGCACTGCATCAACTGCTACATCTCATGGACCACTCTGTCATGGGCAGCTCAAAGTCGTAGGGCTTGGGACAATGCATCTCCAAGAGGTGGATATCCCACCTGCACTGGGGCCAGTGGAAACATCCAGAATGTGATTTTGCTGCCTGCTCCAGACAGGATGAATCTGGCAGCACCTGACCTGGAGATGCTGCTCTCCATTGGCCATGCAGGGAAAACTGCAATGCAATTTAATGAAATATTAAAACCCTAGCAGACCTTAGAGGATGGCAAAACAGAGGCACTATAAAAACCCCATGGAGCAGCCTTATTTCTCCTTCTTGGTACCACAGAGAGGCTGTCTCAGCCCCATTCCAATCTTAGCATCTTAGCCAGGGCCTGAGAACCCCGGGGATGTGTCAGGGCTTCCCTCCACTTCTCAAAGCATGCCCTTGCTGCTCTGCTGGAGCCCCATGGGACACCCCTGCAATTCCCCAGCCCCAGGGGAAGAACACATGGCAGTGACAAGCCCCTCCCTCCAGGGCAGCAGCAAAGGCAGCACAGCACCCAGAGCACCCCCACCAGCTCGACCCACGTGCTCCACGGGGGCTCATCCTAAAGCAGGTCCACACGTCCCCTCTGCCCTACAACCCCCCGTATGCCACCGGAGCGGGGACCAGAGATCACACTGCAGCACGCTCTGCATCACTGGTGGCTCCTCTGTGGAAGTACATCGTGTGCTGCGTTTCCTTGGAAACCAGCACCGCACACATGCCAGCGTGGCCGGGCAGCTCCCAACCCTGGGAGATGCTGCTGTCAATCTCTGTGGGTGTCTTTACCTCCCTCCCTGGCTCCGGCATCACTCCTTGTGGTATTTCCTGGCTAGCAGTAGCAGTGAGGAGCAGTGGGGCAGGGAGAAACCCCTCTGCTCAGTGTTGCAGAGGATCCTGGGGGCACATAGCTCGTGCCTTCAGCATGCCCTGCTCTCTGCAGGCTGTGGTCACAGGTGGCACGTGAAAATGTCCAGCTCCTGGCCTGGGGTGGTGCAAGAGATGCATTCCTGGCAGAGGAATGAGACCCATACACAAGGATTTTCCTTATTGTAGCTTGCTGCCTCTGGGACTCAAATTTCTGGCAAATAATCACAGCCCTGCTCTTCTTGCCCAACCCTTCTCTTCCCTATTGATATCTTAAGCACAGCTCCCTGCTGCTTGTCCCAGGCTGCTCTTTAACAGCATTATTGCAGAGTCTCGACTGCATGAGGAGGGACGTGTGCCCCAGCAGTTCAGGGGAGAGGCTGTGCCAGCTCACCTCCCTCTAGCACTGCGGGAGGGATTCGATTCCTCCGTGGAGCCAGGCTGCTGGAGGAGCAAGGGTGTGTTCCCATGGTACCAGGCTGGTGGTAGTGTGCAGAGCTCTTTTTGTCACTGTCCAGCTTCTTTCCTCCATGATCTGGAAGCCCTGTAGTTCCCCAGTGCTATTAAACCCTCTATGAAACAGAAATTCTGACAATTATGCAGTTTGTCAAAATAATCTTCCCCATGTTTCAAGACACATTGCTCTGGCCACTCTCCTTCGTATCTCCACTATTCACAAATACCTCTGCAAATGCAGCATCTGTCCCCTTCCCTGGGCTATGACACCTGCCAGACAAAAACTACCACTGAAAAGGGAATTCTTGCCCTTGCCCTTTGCTAGCAGTGATGCAAACCCTGCTCACAGCTGGCAGGAGATGCTTATCCAGTTCCCACCAAGGGAGCAACAAGACAAGCACTCTACTGGTAAATACAGCCCCCAAAAGGGAGGAAAGATAACAACAGCCACCAGAGCTGCAGTGATCCTTGGCAGTGATCTGTGGCAGAGTTAGCATCCATATCAATGTTGATAAGGACTTTTAAACCCTCCTGCAAATCACAAAACCACAGAATGGTTGGGGTTGGAAGGAACCTTAAAGTTTATCTCATTTCAATCCCCTTGCCCTGGGCAGGGACAACTTCCCCTGGACCAGGTTGCCAAAAGCCCATTCCAACCTGGCCTTCAACACTTCCAGGGATGGGGCAGCTTCTCTGCTGAGCATCCTGTGGATATTCCCTGGGTAAGAGTTATGCATAGGGAAACACCTGAATTCAAGAAAGAGCATGAAAAAGGCCAGAATGCTTTCAAAAAGGAGATATTGTTTCCAGCTAGATCCAGCTGTGAAGCTGATTTCACCTTCAGTTGAAATCACAAGGTGATGGTAGGGGTTGCAGGAGTGTATCACTCAGATGATATTGAACACGTTTACACCTGATACAAGGCAGATAATTTTTATTTGGTTTCTTGACTGTGAAGTAATCTGGAGACATCTCTACTCCTGACACAAAACATTTCACACCGTGGGTGTTCCCACATCACATCCTGACGGATGGGCAGCACCACCAGGAACCTGCTGGGGTCAGCAGGACTCGCCCCTCGCACGGCTGCTCCACAAGCCCCAGCACCCCGCTGGTTAAGCAGGTGCTTATCCCTCGGCATGTGGCTAATACTGTCGACTGGAATAAAACCTGGACAAGACTCCTTCTTAAACACGCAGCCAAGTGGTGGTTTCCTCCAACAGGATCTTGAAAATACTCTGTTTACAAAGGCAAAAGCTGACTTTAAATTTTTTTAGGCAGCCTTGAACTTTACAAGCTCCTGGAATCAGGCCCTTCCGTGTTGCTTCACCGCTGTCTGCTTTCTGGTTGCATATGATGCAGTAAGGGTGCCACGTCCTTGTCCCCACAAACACTGAACCTTGTATTTATCTCCTGAAAATTGCTATGCAATGCAAATAACACCATTTCCAAGAGTGCCGGATGGATGGAGCACATTTTCAATGCGCAGGGCAGAGGATTAGGAACAGCCTTCAACGTTCGCAACAGCGCTGCGCCAAGTGGGAATAAAAGTTTCGTACCAAATTAGAAACACGGCTCCCATTCCTGCCTGCAGATCTGTGGTCTGTGAATACAGCTAAAATGAATTAAAGAAAAAAAAAAAAGCAACTTGGCAAGCACTCACTCCCTTTGAATGAATTTGCTTTGACCAACCGCACGAGGTTTCCACATTTGTAGCCTGGCCAAAATAATGCTCCCTGCGTGGTCAGGGAGGCCAAGTCCCGGGGGGCAGCAGGAGAGCTCCTGCACTGCCAGAAAGATGCAGCCCCTGGAGAAAAGGTGGATACTGTGATTTGCTGACGTGTACAAACTGCCTGGGCATGCTCAACTGGCCGTGGCATTGGAGACCACACTGCACACCGGTGTTTTCTGGTGTTCCCTGACTCTCCCTCATGAGTCCACCCATATCTGTCAGCTCTTCTGGTTTGTACATGGATGGCTGATTCCATTTCTAAAGCAGTGGGATGCTAATCTATAATCAATGCTCTAGAAACCCAATGCTCTGGGATCTTATCTTAATGCACTGATTGCAATATACTCCTGAGCGATTCCTCTATTTGCACAGTGCTAGTCAAAACACTTCACGTCTTGAATTTCATCGGGTGGATATCACTAATGAACTTACTTTTGCATTTTGCATAGTTCAAAAATTGTCGGCTGAGGGGTGAAAGGAATCAGAATGTCTTCCCTGCAACCTGCAGAGAGAGAAAAGAGAAGAGCTCTGCCAAATAAATGATTAATTACCCAGCCTTCTCTCAGCCTTAGTGCTTGTGTTAACATCTGAAGAAGCCATCTCCAATGTGACTTCTCCAACTGCAGGGTGAGCACAGTCGGTGATGTCCTGCCAGAGCCAGCAATGCCTTGAGGCTGGCATTGTCCAGGCAAGTTGTCCCCTCTTGCTAGGGACACCATCAGTGCCACCGGTTTTGAGGGAAGCAGCTGTCCTTAACCTTAAGTAAAAATTCCCCCTTCCATGAGACACCCTGAAAGCCAGAAACCCCAACCTCATGCCAAGTTAAAGAGACAGGAAAGAGAAACAAATAAGCATTCTGTCTCTCTGCAGGGTAAATATATATATTATTGACACCAGCAAGATGCCAAAGTCTACTGATGGGCTATGTGTGTTGTTGAAAGAGTAATTATCCCATTGAGTTTTCTGCTCTTGATGGCGCAGAGGATAAACAGAAGTTTCCTGTTTGGAGCTTCATAAACACCCAGAGCAGATAAACATTCATAAGCGAGGGGTTTGGGATGGGGAAGGGATGGGCAGCAATCCTCTTTTATGAGAAATGAGATTGGAAAATGGTAATCTCCTAAATGGGCATGGCTGGTGGGCTGATAAACAGAGCTCCTGGTTATTACGGTGATGAGCTCCATAGAAAAAGTGTAATCCCAGCCCAACTGTTCAGGAGATAGCTCTTCCCCCCTCTCCCAAATCATCACATTAGGCTGATAGGAGAAAATAAATGAGATTTCTTTGTACCAGGTTGTATAACGCCATTGAACAGAAGCATCCAGCTTTGCACTTTTATCTGGGGACATCGGTGACTTCCTGCCCTGGACCAGAGAGAAGAGCCTCAATCTCCCTGCATGCAACTCCTGTCCTCTGGTCGCTGCTTTCACTGAGAGACTCTGCTGCATCTGGCTCTATCTCCTCCACCAAGCAGCAGTGACCACAGCTCTTTCTTTTTCTGGGGTCCATTTCCAGCCAGGAGCTGAGGCCGGGGCAGCGGCACACTCAGGGCTGGGGCACTGCTTCCTTCCTGGCTCCCACCAGACCAGCCTCACCAAGAGGACCAACAGCTCCACTCACTGCAGAGTGCAGAGGGAGAGCCATCAGGGGAAGCCCAAAACACAGTTCAAGGATGAAAATCCACAGGTTATGGGGGGTTTTTTTTCCCCAGTTCCTTTAGTAGGACTGCAGAGGAAGGCTTTGCATCCTGATGCATAAAGAAACCCTCTCCTCACTGCCAAAACTGCAGGCTGGGGCCAAATTAAAGACAAAGAACAAAATGCCATTTGATGTATTTTTGTTTTGTTTTAAAAAGGTTGGGAGGGGGAGGGGGAGAAAGGCCACGTAAAAGCTGTCAGCAGCACGACAGAGACAGGATAATGACTACCCAGAAAGCCATAGGAGCATCACAGACCCACAGCACCAGCCACATCAAAGAAATCTAAACAGTCCCAAGTTACATCAGCCAAGCAGCAAATCAAAGCAAAGGGACAAGCTCCCCGTTCTGGGAACATACTCGCAGTTTTTCCTCCAACCCTTTGCAAACAAAGAGCTTTCTGCAGTTTGTTGGGAAGCTCGTAGGGTTTGTGCTAAAGCGAGTGGAGTCAGAGGGGTGGCAAGCAAAGGGCAAATGCAGGCACTTCGGGGAAGTTAGTTTTTAGGAAATAGTTTTAAACACAGAGAATAACAAACAGACCTCAAGCATTTGTGGCATTTTTTTAAATGTATTTTGCATGAAATGGAAAACTACAACAACAAGCAGTATATGCAGTAACAATAAACAGTGTGAGGATACACCAAAAAGAGGATTATAATTTCAAATCGGTGTGCCCTGCATATGCAGTGCTTCCAGTGCTGGGGAGCAGAGCTGCCCTTATTTCTGCTGTCTGCAAGGCTGGGGATAAAAGATGTCAAACTACAGATAAAACTGAGTGTGCAGGGATAATGATAAGGTAAAAAGATGAAAAGGAGGTTTCATACAGCTAAACCCATGATTCACATTCACGCATCAGGCTCTAAAAATAATTCCAAAAATCATGTTTGAAAAAAAAATTGCTTTTTCTTTTTTCCCCTGTGCCCCACCTGAACATCTCTACTTTGGATTCGGCTTTGGGATGGATGTGGGTATTTAGGTTCCTGATTTACATCCAAGCAGCAGGAAGATGGGATTGTTTTGAGGTTCCCCGTGCCAGAACTGGGTCTGGCTGAGCTTGGGCTCCTGGCTGGGAGAGTGTGATGCAGGGCCATCATCTGCACAGGGGGTAATCAAACACTCAGGAAGGTGGAAGGAGTGGGCAGGACTCATTCTGGACTTCAGAAAAGCTTTTGATGCCTCAGCAGATGAAAGCCTTGCTAACAGGGGTAGTAAAATAGGATTGGAAAAGAGCAATTCTTGGAAAAATAAAAAAGCTGAAAACAGGGGTGAGGATATCAAAGGCTGTGGGGATCTCACAGTCTTCTGCATGCCAGCAGAACATCTCTGCCATGGTTCCTGTGGGCTGCAGGACTGTGCTGGCTCCTTTGGAAATCAGCAGGCACAGTAGCAATGAAGTTGGCAGCATGGGTTTGTAACTATGGGGAAAACCTCAACAGGGCTGCAAACCCTGAAAAACAGCATCTGACGGCTTCAGGGATATTGTGCACCACAGAAAAAGCCTCAGCATCCATTTTTCTCCCCTCTCCTGCTTTGCCTGGGAGTATCAATCTCTGCTCCCTCTACCTCTAGCAAGGTATGCCAAGGAGACGTCCCTTGTGAGGAGCCAGGAACAGGGAGTGACCCCCACAGAGCCCTGTCGCCAGAAGGACTGCAAGGCATTCTTACTACGAAGGGTCAACAAGTTCCAAAGCACCAGTTTGATGTAACTCATTGTTTGGCTGGTTGGGATAGAGGAGGGGGTGGGCTTAGAGAAAAAAATAACTTATTCTCCATGCATTTAATTGCTTGAGAAAAGTAAAATTCCACATTTTCTGCCCTTGCCGACCTTTTCCACAAGTTTTGAGCCTGCCACAAGCCCAGCACAGCACCAACACGAGCTAGGGCAGAGCCCATGCACGCAGCTGCCCCATGGCCAGCGCCGGGAAAAGCAGCCACAGCTCCCAAAATAAACCTCCCTCATCCCGCCCCTCCCTGAGGCTGAGAAGAGGCCCTGAGGGCTCGGAATTGCTCTCTCCCATTCCTGCTTTTCCTCACTTGGAGTCCATCTGAGGACACGGGAGGCGATGGTCCTGGCTGCTCCAGGAGAGCTCACCAGAGGCAGCCAGGGCGGGCTCGCAGTGCTGGGCCACGGGCTGAGGCAGCCACGGAGCTCAGCTGCTGCTCCTGTCCTGCGCCTTCAAAAGGCAAAAGAGCTTTTAAAAAGCATCCAGCATGAGGAATGTTATGTTTCAAGGATGCTTCATGCAAAAAAAATAAGCCCTTGAAAGCTTGCTCAGTACATGGGGTTGTGCTGGAGGCTTTCACACAGGTGCTGAAACCTTTCCTCCTGTTTTTGCGGGGATGAACTGCCGTGAGGAGAGCAGGGGAGCCTGAGGTGGGTCTGTGTGCCTGCACCACCCTGCACGCCGGGCTGTTGTATTATTGTTCTGTCAAATCAGACATGGGAATCATTCCCCCTTCCACTGAAATATAGCCTGATCTGGGGGAAACTCCCCAATTCTAACATATTCTGATTTGGGGGGATTTTGGACTATGCCCTGGCTGTGCACAGTGCTGTATAAAAATAAAAGGAAGAACTGCAACTGGGATACAAGATGGAAGCAGAATACAGGCATGGACTGCATAGGACCAAATCTACTAATTTAGAACAAGAAATAGAGTTTTTGCTCCTGCTGGGATCTGACAGACAGCAAGCCAGGGCTCAAATCCCCTCATATCCCCTCTTGTCATGCAGGAACTCACAGTTTCAGGGGCTGAGCAAAGCCCAGAACAAGCAACAGTCCCTCCTTCACAGGGTGTACCAATAACAATACCCAGGGCTTCCTTCCTGAGGGAGCTGGGATGCTTCACTAATTGAGAATTTCAAAGATCTTTGAAATCAGCAGCTGGAAGATGCTCTAGAAATACAGAGGAGTTTTATTTTTAGAATGAACGTACAATAAAATCTCTCCCCTTATTTTCTGAAAAGGGCTTTCTCGCAGTCTGGAAAGGCCAGCTGGGCTACCTTAGTGAAACTGTAGTGCAGCTGGAGGACAGGAAGGGGTAAGTGAGAAAATACAGAAAAACAAACCCAAGGTGAGATGCACAAACATGGATTTTATTTATTTATTTTTAAACTAAGAAAAATTATAATAAAATGCTGGAAAATACCGTAAACCAGAAGGCCATGAGTGAACCTGGATTAGTGAAGCATTTTTTGCCAGGTGAGTGACAGCAGGAGGAGCTGAGGCTCCCTGAGCATCCCTGCACTACACAGCACATGCACTGGCATTGCTGCAGCAGGGACAGCCACGCTGAGCTATGGCCAAGCAGTTTGCCAGCCCTGCCACAGCCCGGGCCCTTGCTGTGAGCAGCCGGATTAGGAGGGCTTTGCTGAAGACAGGTCTTGAAATGAGACTGGTAATGTGGTCAGAACAGGCATTCTATGGGGATAAAACGAGCCTCCAAGAGATGCAGCTCTGTCCTGGATGGAAGGGTTATCCCAAGCCTTGCTCAGACCCAGCCTTCACCCCATCCTCCACAAGGCCATGTGCTTCCCCGGAAGCTCTGCTATGTCCAAAAGCCTCTAGGAATGAATATTTATCCAAATAATCCACTTCTGCTCCTCATTGCCACCGACCAATTCCATTCTCTTTCCAGGATATAATTCAGCTCTGGTTTATTCAAAAGGGCTGAAAGAGAGTAACACAATGAAGAAACATAAATGGGCTGAACGAATGAAGCACAAATGAGATCTGTTTGGCCTTGAGAAAGGTACAATTCCTTTTGCAGATGGGACTGAATGACTGTTGGGACATATTCAAATGGGACTAAAACTATTTTCTGTAAATCTGAGGTTAAGCAAAGCTTAGGTGCCCAACAATGAGCCAGACTGAGTTCTGTATAAAACCTCTACCAGCTGGACCAAGCCAGATTTCATCCATCATTCATTCTGCACATTTTAAGTAATTTCTGTTTATCTCTCCATTTCCAAAAGACACAAAAGCCTTTGAACAAATTTTCTCCTAAACACCCATTCCTACATAATCAGAGCCTAAAAACGGGGAGCTGTCAAAGTGAGACATTTTGGTCAGGGCATCCAAGCAGGCTTACCCCAGATGTTGCCACAACTTAGTTTGTCATCTGAGGATTAGTTTCAGAAGGCAGTGGTGGATTTTGAGTCCCCAGTGGATCTAAGGATTGGAAGAGGAGAGGCAGGGAGGGAGCATCTCTCCCCTCCTCTGTAGCCTTACTTCTCCTTGGAAATGGCTGCTGTGGCAGGATGGGGAAGGGGATGTGCTGAAAAAGGGAGTGAAGTGGCACATGGGAGCAAAATCCTTCATTCCCCAGGCGGGGGATCCCACTCCCTCACCGTGCTGGACCAGGGAGGAAGGAAGCGTGGCCAAACAATGAGCTCCGGGAAGTGGCAGCAGCCAAAAGCCAGGCCCTGAGTCAGCAAACCAAGGGGCTGAAACCTGAGCTCCCCTCGTGTTGCTGCCCCGGGCTGAGCTGGGGGAGGATCCTCACGGGAGATGTGCCCTCTGCATCCAGCGTGAGGGGAAAAGACTCCTGCACATCACCCTGAGGGACCAGATCCCACCCTCAGCCACAGGACAAGTGGGGCATGTTGTGTCCTCCAGGCTGGCGTTTTAGCTCTGAGACAGATGGGAAGAAAATGGCTTTTTAATGCAGCCAGGGGTGAGCAAGTTGGTACAGAAATAGGTGTCTTCTTGGCTCTTATGTCAGTGTTTTCCTCCTGTCCTGCTTTTCCATCCATGCAGCCTTCAGTGGTTCACTGAGCTGAACAAACACCATCTCCTTCCAGGACTTTGAGAAAGTTCCCTTTTCTTCACGTTCTTTTGGCTGCCAGAGTGTGCAGGAGAGCCCTGTGCTGGGACACAGCACTGGGACCTGGTCCTCTGCCAAACACAGCACACGGTGCACATCCCACCCTGACCCACGTGCTGATGTGGGAACCAACCACGAACATAAATAAATAATAAATTACTACTAAACTATCACTGAATTATGCCTCTTCCCTCTCTTCCTGTGCTTGGTCCATGCTCAGTTACTGAGTGATCTGGTAGCTGGCCTCATGTAACAAACAGATGAGCATTCTTCCCTTCATTAACTGCCTAAGGTGTCACTCCATTGCAACATACTGCCCCATGTGCTGGGCATCCCGTGGGGTTCCCAGGCTTCTGGGTGACAATATCCCCTCTTTGAGGGCTGCAGGGTGGCCAGAGCACCCCTGGGTGCTGCTGGAGCACCCATTGCAGGGACAGTAGGGGAGTTTGGAGTGTGGGATGACGAGAGAAGATGGGCAGAAAGCCACTTCACATCACTCACCTGCTGCCATTGAGCTGCAGTGCACAAGCACCCACCCTCTGACAGCTTGCTGGGAAGGGAGAAAAGCCAAGCTCATGTGCTGCCAGCCAACACCCTCATTCCTTTGTAAGGCAGCTTACAGAAGCCATTTGCTATATTAATATGACAGCTCAGTCTCCCTCCTGTGCACCTTTTGTACTCCCCTGCCCCACAAGGCAGAGGCTGAGTCCAGATGGACTCTGCCTTCAGGGAGCTTCCCCTCCCAGCCCCGGCACTGCACAGCCCTGCTCATCCAGGGCTGCGGCGTATGGGACAGAGCCCATTCCAGTGCCCACCACCTGCATTGTTTAGCTCCAACAGGCAGAAACAGTATTTTTCTGTTCTGTGAATTTTCCCAGCAGATTCATGTAACTGATTCCTCTGCTTTCCCAGACAGGATTTCCAGGAGGAAGGAAGTCTCATTCTCAGTGAGAGAGCACCTCCCCGGCAGAGGCACGAAGAGGCTGCTCATGTGCTGGAGCATCACGCCAGCTCCATGTCAGCAGAGCTGCCTCCCCAGCTCCCTGCAGCCACCCAGCCATTGGCCACATTGAGGGCATTGACACAACAGGCCAGGCCCCCTCAGAGACACAACAGCCTTGGTGCCAAAGCAGTGATGACCATGCCTGGGTGGGACACTGTGAAGTTAATGCTGCCCCCATGGAGAACTTCCTCACCACCTCACAACATGAAGCCTGTCCCCAGCTCGCCCCCAGAACTCACAGATACAGGGCTGAAATGCAGCATTAATTACAGTGGTGAGCAGCGAGGTCCTAAAGCAGCTTCTTCCTTACATTGATCTAAAAGAGTCAGAGACAGGAGAGGCTGGAAAAAGACAGCGCTAAGGAGATGTGGATTCAGGAGACCTGCAAGCAAAATACAGCTGCAGCTTAGAGGCTGCAAGAGAAAAGGTAGGGCAATGAATTTATAGAGTCAAAGCAAACGGAACATTGATCAAAAGTACAGAGAAAGCAGCGGGGAGATGGGGAAATAACACAAACTTTAATTCAGGATCCTACCTGCCAGTACAATAAATATTAATGGAATAAGTTGGAGAAAGGGGAGGCCTCCTTAAGAAAGCAATAGCAAAAACACCGAGATTGATTTCCCATCAAACAATGTTTGACAAAGTAAAACAATTAAGGGCTGAGAAACAAAACCTAATTTTAGGAGAGTGATATGCAGGATAAATGAGTTTCCAAAGAACCAACAATCAAAGCTTTTGAGCTCACTTCAAGCCCACCAATGCTGATTTGATTTAAAGTTCCCAGCATGACACCAGGCTGTGCCCTTCAAGCACTCTTTGTCCCAAAGGTTTCTCCTGCCATTCCAGAACCAATTAAACACGTTTTCATCCTCAAGGCTTTGTAGGCCCATAAAATTTGGACCCATTTACAGAAGCCGCTTGCACTCCATATAATGAGCCACACATTGATACTGCCCCCACCTCCCTTCCCACAGTGCCCACATGGGCCACTGGAAACTATTCCTGTTCACCACCGGTTCCTCTGGCAGAGGAAGAACCTACACATGCTGCTTCTTAGCTCAGACACATATCATACACATACTCTCAAGAAAATATTTGTCCCCATCGTGTTTGTCCCCATCATATAAGCCTGAGGATACTCTTCCACTTACCTTGGCCAGTTTTTGTCCAATTTACACAAGGAGATATGTACAATTTGGTCTGAAGGCACCACTGAACATGGCACTGGA
Source organism: Picathartes gymnocephalus (assembly GCA_013390045.1). NCBI lineage: Eukaryota > Metazoa > Chordata > Aves > Passeriformes > Picathartidae > Picathartes > Picathartes gymnocephalus. The sequence continues at coordinate 445,740 of WEKY01038452.1, forward strand.
TGTTTCTCTTTCAGTGAAGCTCATTGCCCATCAAAAATTTCCTCTTGTTGATTTCCTGTGAGGCTGAGAGGGGAAACTGGGAGGTTTCTGCCTAGTTGTGTAGTTGATGATGCATCCTGTGAGGGACTCCATGGGACTTTTATTGCCATCAGTAACACTGGAAGTGGTGAGTTCATGCAGTGCCCCAGGCCAACATTTTACTCCAAGAAAGACCAGGTATTGCTTGCTATCTTCAGCTTCCCAAAGTCTGCTAAATCACCAGGCTTCCACTGCCAGGAGCAGACCCCTCCTTTCGGTACCCCTGATGGTCCTTTAATGAGCCAGAAAGCAAATCCCCCTCATCACTGCACCAGCCACCCCATCCAAACCTTGCTGAGCAGACTCTGCTGCACCACACACCATGAGAGGAGCTCATCAAAGCAGCCTTTTAATTGCTAGAGAAACAATTTGGATGTACAAAAGTGCCAGCGAAATTTGCATGACTAATTAAATAATTAAACACAGCCTGACAACTGAGGAATGCAATCATGCATCCGAAAATCAAAACCACCTCTTAAGCATTGGAAGAAAGAAGGGATTCACTGCCCTCATGTCCTGTCAACAAGAGTTGCTGATGAGCTGTGCCTTTTTGATTACAGACCAAGCAGAAGCAACAGCATCCCCGTTCTCTGATGGAGCTTTGATCTCTGTCCAAAGAGTTGCTGAATCCTGGGCTCGAGCAAGCGGCTGCAGTGGAAAAGCAGCACTAAATCTGGCCATGCTGCTGGTGCTGGTGTAGCAGGGACTGAGTGCTGCAGGCAGCGCTGTGACGACTCTGGGTAGTGTCTGCTGGCCCACCCTTCCAGCATTGGAAAGGCTGCAAACCATGATGCTGGTCAGCCTTGGAGTGCTGGGAACCTGGTCAGGGAAAGGTCACACTTGTGTCTCAGCTCCCCCATTTGAAAAGATTAATTCTCAACTACAATTCAAGCCTTGATTTCATAACCTTAGAGAGCAGATTCCCTGAGACTCTACTGGGCTGTGGCAGGAAACCTGAGTTGACAACTCTGTGACCTGACAGAAGCCAGAATCTGACATACTTTAATTCTTCAAGAAAAAACAGCATCAACACGGGTTTGAGGAGGGAGGGAGATGAGATGGGAAATCCAGCCCTAATGGAAAGGCCTGGGATGTTGCCAGTATTTTACATTCTTCATGACACAGTTTGCTGCTGGCTCCATTGCCTGATGTGATTAGTCCAAGAAAAAATTGGCCACTGCCTTCCCAGCCCAATGCTGTCCAGATGGTTCTTGCCTCACTCCCTGCCCACAGCCAGAATCCCTGCAGTCACCAGAAGCCCTGCAAGCCCCCAGGGACCCATCCAGGAAGTGCATTATTCCTTTCCCCTGCATTTGGTGGTATTATCTGGAAAAGCACTGGCACAATTTCAGTCCAGATCTTACTGACACAGAGACCAAGGGGGAAAAAACACTCCTAGAGGAAATGAGAAGGTCTAACATGTAGTCTAGTTCCAGAATAAACCTGCTAAATGCTTGCACATCACAGCACAGCCTATCTGGCCACTTAAAGAGCAAAGAAATTCCTCCCCATTCCCAACTCCTCACAAACCTGGCACCAGGTTCATAGAAACTTTTTACTGAGTCAACATGGCCCAACAAGTGTAAAACCTCTACACGACCAACCTTACATATGTTTCCACCTTGCTTATGCAAAGCGATTAGTGATAAACCCATAAAAATCCAGGGTGTGAACCAAAATAGCTGGATGAGCCCATCCCAGGGCTTTGCTGGAGCAGCTGTACTGTGCACACCAAATGTAGAGCAGCTCCTTACCACTGAAAGCTGAGAATCAAACCACAGAACCACACTGATTTCTCCCAAGCCATCTTCCCTGGGCTGGCTGAGGAATCCCAAGTGCCAGCGCTGAGCCCACTGTGCTGCTCTGGAGGCCGGACTTTGCCTGGCCACGGTGATCCAAAGCAAGAACAGATCCTCCAAATGGCAGTACTGCTATAAACAGGGATGCTGTCTTGGCTTGCCTCTTTGCTAGCTGTGCAAATAATTTCTGGGCAGTAGAAGCGTAAGTAAATAGACAAGAAACACATGAGAGGATATATTTCTCTACTTTACTCAAGTCACTGAGAAGCACCAGGGCAATTTTTAAAAACTGCTCACCACTTGGGAGGCTAAACTCTGTCAGGTTCTAAAAAATTTATTATTTCTGGCTGTAATTACAAATCTGAATAAGAGACTATCTAGAAAAGCAGATCCATTTAGCCTCCGTAGCAGAAGTGTATTGGGGACTGAGAGCACATACTGGGGACCCAGAGGAACAGCGTTACTGTATTAAACATAATTCAGACCTTCCCCAGATATTCAAGCCCACAAGTCAAAAAATGCAAAAAGGCATCCAGAATCCAGCCCACAGAAACAAGTTTCCTTCATCTGCACAGAACTGGCACAACAAGAATTCTTGTTTGCTGAATACCTGTGAAAAACACTGCTCATTTTTCATGTCTCTGAGCAATTTCATAAAGTTGGCCTCAGAATCCCATGCTGCCAAAAGCAGGACCCTTTCAGGCAGGCAGAATTCCCTGACACAGGCTCAAGCAATACCCTGGCTTCAGCCTTTATTACATTGTTTTGCTGATTTGCAAAGCTAGTGAGCACAGACTCATCTTCAGGCTCCTGTGTAGCTTGACCATTTGTCATATCAGTGATGCCAGAGCTGGGATGGGCTAAGGGTACAGGGCTGTGTAGAGGAGAGTTACAGACACAAAGGTGATGACTGTTATGTTAATAATTAGCATCTGTTGCCATCAGAGCTTGTAAGCAAGATCCAAGCAGGGAGGAAAATTGCTGTGCCAGCATCTCCCCTGAGTTTGTGGCTGGTCACTGGGACTCTCCAGCTTCCCACCACCTGGAGGAACTAGTGAAAGCTCTTGGAGCCATTGAGAACTGTGAGTTCAGAGCAGGGCCTGCACATCTGACAACAGGAGCTCCATCATTTTCCTTGCCAAACAAATCACAGAGAATTTGCTTAGACCTATTGTACAAAACTGTTCTGGAAAAGAGAGAAAAAGACCACACCACAATGAAACCTCATGTTTATTGTACTGGAAAAGCACTTTATTCCCAAAGCACAGAGCTAAACACAGTCTGCACTGGCTCCTGAAGAAAACCTCCCTCAGTTGATTCACCAACTGATGTGCACATTTGCTCGTGTGAGAAAAAGCATTTTTCAGGCTGTCACACACTTGTGAAGGATTTCCAGCACTGGAAGTTACTCACCCTGCCTGAGAGATGGACTCCAGGACACAGTTATGCTCCTGCCACTTCAGGGGATGAAAAACTCTGTTCTGCCACCTCACACAGCTCAGGAGCTGAGCTGGGCAGAGGCTTTTCCTGGGGCCCAGGCACACACTGGCCACATGCCCCTGCTGTCTGACTAAACAGAGGAGATGAACAGCAACACTCCTGTCATGGCCCTCTCTGGTGTTTCAACAAACACGTAATGCATATCTCACTGAATCTTGGAAAAAATGCTCTGGAGCCACCTTCACTAACTGTAATCTTCTTCCATCTTGGTGGTCTCCTGACCAGATCCAGCTGTGAAGATGCTGTTCCCCTGCAGCCAGCCCTGTCCCCACCACCTCTTCCCTCTGCCAGCGGGGCAGCTCCAGGCGGGAGGTTTGCAGAGAAACCAGGAGTTCCAAAGCGTAATCCCGAACAGATGGCAGCTGTAGCCATGCAGCCTCAGAAGGGCACTTTTAAAAGTAAATAGCAACAAATGTTTTGGTGTGTAATGCGTTGAAATCTTGATCTCACACAGAGCTTATTTGCTTTTTTTTCCTCTCCCAGCAGTGGCAAATGGCTGAGGACAAATGCTGCTGAAAAGAATGGAGAAAGAAAAAACCTCAGTCAATTAAATGTTTTAGAAACAATTGTGTTTCAAAATCAACAAGAAGAATTCATGAAAATCAATCCTAATTCAAGAGGTCTGTACTGATTTGTTCATCTTTCCCTTTCCCTGCCTAAACAACCAAAGCAATAAAAATGATAGCTCCATCTCGGGCAAGGAAGCAATTGAAACTTCAAAAACGTTCAACATCAGCTGATGAAGCTTGATGCAGTCTCCATGGCATGAAAGCTGAATATTCTGCAAGAGAAGCAATGTACCAGGCAGATGAGTGGGAGTTTCAGATAACTCCTAACCCTTCAGCTTGTTTCTTTCAATAAAGCCAAGCAAACCAAGGTAAGATTGTCCTGTCACAGGGGAAAAGCAAAACTGTTTGTATCAGCAAAGGCACTACACAGACAGGAGCTGCCTCAGTTGCTCTTTACCAGTAGGAAACAACTGCTCTGTTCTCACATGGTGCCTACTCAGGGCCACCACCACAGGGACATCCACAGGGAAAATCTCCTGGCAAGAGAAACTAGGACTTGCAGTGCAGATCCTGATGCACCTTCCTGAAATACCGCAGCCATGGGAGCCTGGCCAGCGTGCCACAAACCTGCAGCTCTTCACCTCATCATACCAAGTGGTCCCAGAAATTGAGAAAAGCATTTTTCAGGCTGTCACACTGGCCTGGAGGGTGCCTGGGGGATCACTACCAAGTGTGTTGATATTGCCCCAAATAATGACAATTTTTCCAGAATCTCCCACTCAAACACAGAGTGGGAGAACACATCCCCCCGACAGGATCTGCCCTGCTCTAAGTTGAAGTCATGTAAGCATAACTCTTGCAGCACCCAGGCTTGTGCAAATAAACCGTGTCCAACCCCCTTCAGAGAGCTTCCTGGAGTGCAGAGAGCAAGCAAAGCCAGAGCAGAGCACTGTATCCACGGGCTCACGTCATCTCACCTTGGCACCACCAACAGCAGCTACTGAGTTTAGTCTTGAGACAAGCAAACGCAGACTCAAGTGTAGGTTTAAAGGTATTTGGAAGATAAAACTTCCTAGTTAGCAAGGACATGCTCCCAGAGGAGAGTTTCTCTTTAACAGGCACCAACAGCACCCTGTGTCATTGCACATGGCAAGATCAGAAATAGTTACTCACAGTGGAGATTGTTTATCTGTGACTCACAGACCTCTTCCCAGCTACCCCCCTGCTCTCTAAAAGGGAGCAGGAATTTGAGCAAGAAAAAAAAACTGGGAATAGCAGTGTGGAATGAAATGAGGAAAGGCAGTTAAGAGAGAAGGAGAAAAAATCTGGAGACAAAACATCACAGGAAGAAACGAGGAAATGTAAAACATGGTCTGGAGAAGGATGGTCTGGAGAAGGATCTCAGACACCTGAGATTTTTACAGGTTCAGATTTTCTTCAGATAAGGCTTTTTCACTTCTTTCTATAAAGCAATGAATTTTGTTAGATTTCCATCTGCCCCATACAATCACAAAAGTTATTCAGACACACCATCATTCTCCCTATGTGTGTAGTGGAACCAGATGGAGATTTTAGGAAGGAGACAGTAGGGACCTACATGTCCTGCTATGGTCATAACCCAAGGAACTTAGATACCACTTGATAACTCTGTATATACTTAAGGATTCAGTGCCCTGTTCTTCTGTTCCCTACAGTGTTCCCTGTTACTGCAATGTGAGCAAATGCTTGAGGACTTGGGATGTATTTATCCATAGCACTGCAACAGAAATTGTTCAAAGGATTTTCAGAGAACAGAGCAGTCCCTTTTGAGATGGCATCTCGAAAGGATTTGGAATTCTCTTTGTGACCCTCCTGTTAGCAATGCACAGCCTAGTTTTCTTTTTGTCCTATATTCCAGAGGAAAACACACTGCAATTTCACTGTGGCTAAGCAGAGACCAGGACCAGAGAGTAAGACATGGGGCTGATGTTCTTACATGGAAAGAGAAAAACAGGCAGAGATTTGTGCTTTACCAGCCCCTGCCTTCGACCAGCCCAGCAACACAAGCATGTGTTTGTGCTGCTGTTCAGTGCTGCCATCACCCAGCAACCAGGGAAGCCACTTGCTCATCAGAGAGGGCTCAGGACAGTGACCAAATACCCCAGGGCAGGGTGGCCTCCTGGGCTGCTCCTGGAATGGTGTGATCAAGGGGTCCATCACTGTGCAGCCTCACCATTATTTGGTCATTCCCAAAATCCTCTGGCTCATCTAGGTACACGGGAATGGAGGCTGAGTGCAGCAACTCACTCACCCAGCAGCCCAGCCACACTGCAAGCAGATTTTTCTTTCCTCAAATATATCCATTATATCTCTTCATTTAGCTGGAATTCACTGAGACTGATTTGCTGTAGACTTGGTTAAGAGATTAAAACTGTATTTATTCCCATGCCAGCCAGCCAGTATGACCCATTTGCTACAATGGATAAAGGAAATACATGACCTCACTACTTTTTTTATGTCAAAACTGGCCAGGATATATCCTCAGTTCCTTGCTGGGCTTTGGTTTGATTGTTTTGTAATCACATGCTAAAGTAGACAGGGCTGATGTGTGTGGGAGGCACATTTTATTTGCTTGATAACGCTTGTGGTGCTGAACTGTCAGAGACCCCTCCTGCCAGGAGTACAGGTGCCATTCCAACATGTGCCTCTGGTGTTCAGCTTGTGCAGGTCAGGGCTGTTCTGGGACAGAAGAGACCTACAGCTGTCACGTGAACCTCCAAATCCTCTACAACCACTGATTATCATCAGGAAGAAAAAATAACTAAGACCCTTCCTGCTTTGGAGAAAATACATTTTAATTCTACCTTGGCATCAGCCTGTTGAAGGCAGTGGACTTACATACAGCCAGAATTTTCTCTCTTCCAAACAACTTCCAGCTTTGCACACTGGTTAAATCCTACCATTCAGTACTTAAAAAAACCTTCTCATTGACCTATTTCATTCTTCATATCAAGGAAAGAAAAGGAGAGAGGGTAGCAAGAAATACCGTTTTTATGTGTATGCTAATGGATCGTCACCTTTTTCACAGGTTTAAAAAAAATCAAGAAGATATTAATAACTCATATATCTGTTCGTCCCAAAAAAGAACACCAAACTATAGAACTACCTATGTCTCATGTCACCTCCTGCTGAAAGGTGGAATAGGACAGGTGTTTAACAATTTAGTGTAATTGTTTTCCAGCAGTAAAGAGGTGAAGAAAAGAATACAACATTCCATGAATTTGAGAAAGCAAGAACCTGCCAGCTTAATACTCATGTGATCTATCAATGCAGGTTGCCAGAGATCCCACCCCAGCACCCAAACCTCCCGGACAGAATTCTGTTACGACATCAGGGAACTCATGCTGTACATTTGAAAATCCACCTTCAGCCACAGAATAAGCATTTTCAGCCAATTTTGGGATCTTCTGGTCCAGGAAACAATCAAATATATCTCAGACAAGCTGGACTACTGCAGAAATTGAATTCCTCACGATCTGACAATGTACTTTTCAACATTTTAGTCATTAATGTAGAACTCTCTTGAGCTAGCCAGATGCTCAGTTTCTGACATCACTGAAATCAAGGGGAGTTTCACTGCTGCCTGGCGAATCCATGAGAAACAGCCAACAGAGGCTGCCAAGGAAACACCTCCCTCTTGGTAAGTTCTGTGGTATTTGCTGGCCAGGACCCAACTCAGTAGGTAAGGAGGGCACACCAGGGCAGACTGATGAGCTGCCCAGCCCAGCCTCCCTGATCCTCCCAGGCCTGTGGAGGCTGCACTAAGAGGGATACAGGCACTGCAGCCTCTTCTCCTGCACTCGTGCTCCTGGCAGTCTGTCACCTGGGGACAACTTTAGCCAGAGGCAGTAATTTCCTGAATTTAATAACCTTTGATGGATCTTTTCTACAGGACTTTTTTCTTCTGCTGTTTGAACCTGGATCAGGTTTAGCATCCAGACAATATTTTGATATTGAGTGAGTGCACTGATCCTCCAAATACAGAGTTTGCTTCAGGTACTGTTTCATTCTTGCCTGAGATGTCACTTCCCCCCACATGACCTTCTCAGAATACCACTGCCTGTTTTGCATGTGCAGAATTTGTTCTCCCATATCCTCTTCCAGTGAAAGCAAGTCCTTGTCTTAGGGCATTGTGAGGGATACTCACGAAGGTTAGCTTCAGCCAAGGACAGCCAGTCTGTAGGCTCTCTTCAAAATCAGAGGTGAGAGATGATTCCTGTTATTCATCCTCCAGAGGAGTGTCTCTTTTCCTCCATTGATTACAGCCTCTGTCAGCTAAAGCCAGCCTTTGTGAATCACATCAGTACTTAGAATCAGGAAGCACTGCATAACATTGAAACAACACTTGGTAGAGCTGATGTTTCTTTTAAATATTTTAACAGCTATTTCTAGTAGAAAAACAATTCTAATTCTGTAAAAAAAATGAGAGGTTTTTGCAGAGAAAAAGTACAGGAGTTGTATGTAACTAATGGTATATTTGTACTTGGAGTTAGCTTCTGAGACCTGAATCTTATAAGTATACACTGATATTTTCAGAGACAGAATTAGCATTGCTCAATAAGATCACTCATCAGGACTACTTGTGTGAATGAGAGCTGCGAGGTTTCTGGACAGCATTTATATAAAAACAGGAATGTTCCTGAAGTGCTGTAAATGGAGCTGCTTTAATTGTCTATCCAAGTCTTGCACCTGATGACAGTGGCTGAATGAAATGACACTTGTGTGCAATCAGTTGCATGTCTGAGCTTGAATGCTTAATGCAGAAGGTTAAGCTCAGTTTCACCAAGACCAAGCAATGACAGATTTTCCTACATAGATTAATCAAGACTTTGCCTCTAACCTGGATTGTGGCTGGAATAATTGAATTCCTACTAAATAATCACCCTTGATGTTGTGGAAATAGTAATCATAAAGAGTTGATGGATGCTTGTCATCACTAGGCTCCAAGCCAAGGTCAGCTACCCTGTCTCACTTTTGGCACCATTTCACCCTTGCCTGAAGGACAACATCGCATAGCTTCAGTTTTGTGGCTTTTCAAGGTTACTGGTGCACCTGCTGAATCACCCATGCTATTACATATTTCTTACTGTGGAAAGTGGATAGATGTCAGTTTCTTCCCTTTCAGTTCTGCTCCATTAGGGTCTTCCATCACCATCGAAGTATGAATATCTGCACTACCATACAAGCAGAAATTGGATCAGATGAAGGGTTAGAAAATAGCCCATCATTATGTAAACCTGTCCCTAACAATGAAAATACTCATGAGGGGATCTGTACTCATTTCCTCTCAATAATCAGCAGCAAAAGAGTCAATCATTTTGCTTCTGATTTTTTTGTAGGCCTACAAGCCTTTTAACCACCATGTATACCTGAACCACTAGAAAATGGAAAACACTGACACTGCAAAGGCTCCTTAGAGCTGGGAGTTGAAAGTCTTTGCAGAAAAGAGTTAGAAATTCACATCACATTAAGGGTTATTGCCAAGTTCTTTCTCATTTTGAGAAACCGTAACTTGGGGCTCTCTGCTAACTTAGGTAATGTCCTGTTTCAGGTCACACAATAAATGTCTTTTCACAATAAGTAACCTTTAAAGAAACCTTTAATTTTATATTTAAAAAACTTTATTGTGTAGAAACTGATGTGGATCCTCAGGAAATCGTTGGTTTGAACCACAGTACTGAGCAGTGCTTTCATTCAGCTGCTGTCTTCTGGGACTGGTAGACAGACCAGCCCCAGGACCTCCTCCAGCCCTGGTACATGCAGTTCTCCTCAGCTTCCCCTGCAGATCTTCTCTCTGGCATTTGTTACTTTCCCCAGAATACAACCCGTTCTCCTCTCCGTGGCATGACAGACCTGAACAGAAAACTTTCTAAGGTTAGTTCCAAGTACTTCGAAGACGAGCTGTTGTATCTCTCTGCCACACAAAAGTGTTAATCCCATAAGCCCTAGCCCAAAAACTTCACCTAATTCCAAGACAGGAGCTGTCAGTGACTCCCAGGTACCGTAGTTATCATCCACCCAGACTGGCACGAAAACGAACAACAAAAGTAGGTTTTTCAGCATTTCTCTAGACTTCATCAGGCTGCCCAACTTACTTCTTGACACCAATTATATTGCAGGTCATATTCTTATCGATAGGTCACTTTTTTTTCACTCTTGGTGTCTCATTCTTGTTTTATAGCCAATTTTCCATACAATAAATCCACTCCAGGCCATCTCTTCCCTTAATACTCATCTCTACTTCTCCAAATCGCTAGTCAAATTCTAAGATGCTTCCTCATTTGATTTGCTGGAGTAGAACATATTTGTGGGGTATGGAGTGAGTAAGAGTGAAGTAAGGATATTTGCAATTTAACCCGGTATCTGTGCATTTCATTAATCCTTCCTCCATCAACCACTTAACCTTTATGGGTGTTCTTATTGCCTCTCATTGTATTGATTTCTGTCCATTTCTCCAATTTAGTGAGATCATGCAGTATTTTAAACCTGTCTTCCACTGCATAACTAGGTTTAGCTGGGGGGTAATTGACATCAATTTAAAGAATGAAAAATTAAGCTGAATATCCAGGGAAAACTTCCTAATGGTGAGATCTGCTAGAATGCATCGCTGTCTCTCCGTGGGATTGGTGGCCGTTCCATTAGTATGTACATTAGAACCACAATGAAGGAATATAAGATTATAGATTGGACAGAACAATCCTGAAGTAGGAGGGGAAAGACAAGCTGCAAAGCTTTGCAGCTTTCCTCCTACGGTCACATCATTGCCCCACTCCCTCCTCATACCACCCACCAGTTCTCCGAGGATGTGCTGATCCCGCAATATCAACTAATGACGGGGATGGAACCAGTGTGGTATTCCCTCCAATACTATTGCAACCTCCGTTGTGTCGTGGTAGCTATGAGACTTTCTCAAAGCCCATGGAATAGTTTTCTCACCCCTCTTTACTGCCTCTTGGCAAGCTGTGGGAACAAACGTTTCAGTAAGATCTGTTGTGATAAGAAAAGGAGTCATGGTTTTACACTAGAAGAGGGTAGATTTAAATTAGATATAAGGAAGAAATGTTTGATTTTGAGGGTGGTGAGACATTGCAGGTTCCCAGAGAGGTGATGAATGCTCCATTCCTGGAAACATTCAAGGCAAGACTGGGGAGGGCTCTGAGCAACATGGTCCAGTTGAAGTTGTCCCTGCTCACTGCGGAGGGGTTGGACTAGATGGTTCTGAAAGGTCCATTCCACCCCAAACTGTTCTGTGGCTCTAGGAAGAAAGCAAGAGCACTCTACAACCCCTTGAGCTGGGTAGCAGAGCCCAGGATGGTGATGTGTGCCAGAGGGCTCATCTCTCCTCAGTCTGGAAGCGCCCAGGATAAGACAACACTCATGAGACCATAACGATGTCGTCTACCCCACAACATCAATTTGGCACAGTCTTTTTCAAAGGTATCCATCAGTTCTGTTACCATCCTTCACTTCTTAAAGAAATTACTATCTGATTAACTTTTCTAGCACAATGGTTGAAAACTGCAGAAAGAAGCTGAGTTTTGCTGAGGCACAGATCAGATACAGGAGAATAAAAACTTCTGCTTAAAATACACTGCTGACTCGTAGGTTTGTAAGAGAGCAGCCTGAGCAGAAACAAGCACGTCCTTTATGCACCTTGATGAAATAGTTTAATTGCAGGAATATCCAGAAAGAAAGTTCCTCCTCTCCACCCTTAATGGAGAGGTTCTCTCATTTACAAGGGGAAAAAAAAGAAGCCTATTTTCATCTGAAGTTGTTACTACCAGCAACCACTTTTTAATAAAAGAGGACTTCTGTCAGCTCCTGAAAAAGGGAAGCATCTTTTTCAGCAACAAAACCCAATATATTTATCTCAAAAGCCAAGTAGGCTGGAATGCATTTTGTTTGGTGGAGGAGGCAATCTTTTTTCTTTCAGGTTCTTGAAATTCATCTGCCATGAATAAGCAGATTTTTTTAAAAAATGAAATATCCCTCTAAGAAAATTTCAAAAGAAACATTTCCACCAGCTCTGCTCAGTTAGCAGCAGAAAAAAATGGTTCAGAAAAGGCTCAATTTCACAGCTGCTCCCCTGAATTTTTCTGAGAGCTGAGAGAGCAAGGAGAAGACTTGCCAATTTCTGATTTTCCCTTAAGAAAGAAATTAGCAGATTATTGTGTAGCAATGGGGATGTTCATGGGACAAAGGGCTGACTGCAGACTCCACACTGGTCAAGAAGAAGAGAAATAATTTTCTCCATGGCAGGAGGCTTGGGCTACAAATTTGTCAGATAACGAGTAGCCAGAGGCTGATACAAAAGACTAATTCTCTTAGTAAAACCCTTGGAGAGTTTCCCAATATGAGTCCAAGGCTGGCAAGCTGCTGGAGGAGATGGGAAGAAAATGCAGACATCTCATGAGGACACTGCCTGTGGATTTCTTCATTGTATTTTTTCTGTACAGCACTTTTCATAATTCCCTCTGGCTAGAACCACTGAAATGAAACTTACTGATTGAAATTCTGATCCTATTGATTTTACATATGAGATTCGTGCAAATATGAAAGAGCAGGAACTGCTCCATAACCGCGCCCATCTCCATTTATTCCCTGCTGAATGCTTGCTTGTCCACCTCAGTCCCCTGAGCTGCCAGAAATAAATTACCCAAAATTCAAATATACTGCACCTATTAGCTCACAAATGCATAGTAAATATTACTGGTCCTTGTATACACTGAGTTAGCTTCTGCTTTCGTCTGCTTTTCTTTCATACCCCTTCTCTACCTCGTTAACCAAATGTCCTGTTTTTCCCTTTCATTTCAGGGGTGAGCAGGGAAAATGGGAAGAACATGTTCTGCAAGGAAGAAGGGATGGGAAACAGCACTGGGAGGAGATGATGGTTGCCCAGAAGGAAAGTGCTTGTGACTTCATGCCCAAAATACTCTAAGTGCTATTAGAAATGGTATTTCTATCCCTAAGGAAAGGGTCCTGGATATGGGAACTGGTGAACTCAGGACAGCAGGTGAGACAATCACAGAGGAGGGAGTGATCAGTGGTCCCAGGTGGAAAACCAACACAGTGTAAGCACATGGTCACCCACACCCACCAGCATGAGCGGCAGCCCCCTGCCTTCCCCAAGCCCCTGTGGGGCAGCCCTACATTTCCTTCCCACAGCACAGGGATGTTCCTGTCAAGCCTTCTGTAGCTGGGTGCTTTTTGGCAGAGAGGTGGAATGGCTTTTAGAGGCAAAATCAGCAGCCTCAGCATTCGCATCTAATTCTGAACAACGAAACGTCCTTTTGCAGATTTGTTGTTTACTGAAATGGTGGGTGTCCTTTCCATGGAACAGGTAGCAATCCTTGATTATCTTCATTTTAGTTTGATGCATTTTACCTTGCTGTGCTCAATACTTCCTTCTTTCCTCTCTAGATCTTTCTATAGCTAGATTGTCACATATCAATCAGTGTTATGGATTAAAGTTGAGTATATTGTGACTTGTCCAGGCCTGTAGGAAAGCATTTTAAATGAAGTCCTATTTATTATATTTTCCCCGTTGACACTTGTTTTCTTCTCTCTTTTCCAACCTTGTGAAATGGCAAAACCTGCCAGGAAAATTGTGGGACTTTTAATTCACTAGAATTCTTAAATCATTGTTGGATGTCATGGAATGGTTATGAAAAGAAGGCAGGTCATCTGGTGAGGTCTGTGACCACACTGCAACACAACAACCCAAACCGTCTGTTAATTACACTGATGGAAAACATAATCCAACATGGTGGTGAAACCTGATGCTTTGCATCAAGCATGTGAACGACTCATGTTGCAAGTGTTGATCAAAGTGCCTGAACTGTGCCCTCCCAAAGGGCTCCTGGCCGGTCAGGTCCCAGACACGGCATTGTGGGGTGGGGATAGGCGCAGGGTGCTGTTGGGGACCCTCAGGGAACGTGGGGAGTCAGGGCCTCCACAGTGCCTGGGGCAGGGCACAGGAGCCCAGTGCCCACATATACACACTGCTGCCCCATCCCCAACACTCAGCTCTGCACTGCTGGGCCAGACCACAGAATCGTGGCATGTCCTCTGTTGGAAGGGATGCACAGGATCATCAAGTTCAACTCCTAGCCCTGAACAGGACATCCCCAAGAGTCACATCACGTGCCTGAGAGCCTTGACGAAATGCTTCTTGAAATCTGCCAGGCTTGGTGCTGTGATCACTGCCCTGGGGAGCCTGTTTTAGTGCTCAAGCACGCTCTGGGTGAAGAACCTTTTCCCAATATCCACCCTAATTCCCCCCCGGCACAACTCCAGCCGTTCCCTCAGATCCTGTCACAGCAAGAAGAAATCGGTGCTGGCCTCCACTGCCCCTCCTGAGGAAGCTGCTGCACCCCAATGAGCTCTGTCCTCAATCTCTTCTCGACGCTGAACAAGCCAAATGCCCTCAGCCGCTCCTCGTATGGCTTCCCCTCTAGACCCTCCAGCAAGGCAGACCCCAGCTCTGAGTCACCGGCAAGGGGGGGCAGCAGCCCGAGCCACGGCGGCGGAGCCCGGGGCGAGGGGACGGGCACCGGGGCCGCGGTCTCCGCCCATGCAGCGCGGGCGGCCCCG
>WEKY01038453.1:0-15574 GCA_013390045.1 Picathartes gymnocephalus
ATGTCAGCTCTCATCCTTTTTTTATGCACTGAAGATGTGCGTGTCAGATGAGCGGTTCTTAGTTGTTTGGGCTTGGTTTTGGTAATACTGGTGCACATTTAAAAAGGGTGGTCTGCAGTATATTCAAAATGGAATGTAAAAGCAAAGTATATTTGCTGCAGGTTTGTGACATTAATTTGCTTGCCACAGTTTATAAGAATAATTTAAACACTTGAGGAAGGGCAAAACCACATTTATATTAACTGTAAAGGTAAATTCTCTGGCTTTTCAGAAATTGAAGGCTTCCTTCACTCAAATACTGTCTTATCATACACAAAGCCTTTAATTTGTGTTTGAGCACTACTTTGATATCCCTTAAAGCTGGAATTGTTCCTGAATGAACTAAAATATGGTTCATTTAAAGCTTTTCCGTGTGAGAAAACATTATAGTTGTGAACTAGGAGTCTTGTTATGGCCAAAAGTGTCTTAGTTAAGGGATATACTTTCTTCCAAATATAAATGCCAACAGGTTCTTCTGTGCTGTCTGTACCTTACTTTCCCCTTATGCACCCGGGGGTTATTTGGGAGATAAAATGGAATATCTGTTCCTTAAAATTGGGGTACCCTTGGTTTTCAACTCAGGTAATTATTCTTGTTGGCTTTTGATGGTATTTCTATACACTTCAGTCCTTTTGAAAATGATTTCATTTTCAAAGCCTACACATTATGTAACATGCTGATTATTAAATATAAGGCTGAGTATAGGTTGTGTGTTACCTTTGGTGTTAGTTCTCTTAACCAGGAGAACATTACTCTTTTTGAAATGTATGTATATAGATATATGATTTTATTCTTCTTAACATTATGAATTAGTCATTTGCTTGTTTACTGCATGGTAATATTTTCCTGTGGCTGGGGACAATCTGTACTCAATTAAACTGACTAAAGCACCAGCAGTTGGAAACCTTTTTACTTAAAGCAGTTTTAGCTGTCTTGGAAGAGGAGTGAAGATGGGATTTTCAGCTTGGGAGCTGGGCTACAACCGAAACCAACAGAAAGGGAAGGTACCACCCATCAAGCAGTCATCAGTGGTTTAAATGAGATAAGCAGGGGCTTCTTTCATAGCTTGCTTCCTTTCTCTGTACCTTTTAAAGGTGTTCAGAGTGGAAACCTGCCTGCCGTCAAGTGCGAGATTATCTCTAGGTATGTTTTATAGACTAGAAAGCTTATTTTTCTTCCAAGTTTTCTATGGAAAGTTGCTTTCAGCTTTGTAAGAACCTGTTATTCAATTTTACAAGTGAAATAAATTCAAGTGAAGTAAATATTCTCTGTGCACCTGCTGAAGAAGCTGCTGTTGAGGAAAATTTTCAATAAAATCCTGGATGTCTAGGTAGCAGCTTCTTCCAGTTGTTTAGGATTTCTAGCCTTTCAAATATCTAGTGACAATGTCCTGCTTTAATTTTTGCCAACTTGAGTCTGCCATTACAACTAATTTCCAAGGGCTTTATTTACATGGAAACACTTCGTTATATACATTTAAATTGTATTAAAATTACAACAAGCCAAAAAAATCCCCACACTAAAAATCTATCTGCCATGTCTAAAATGTGAGAAGTAGGACGTAAGTTTTCTATTATTTGGAAATATTTACTGCCGCTTCTTCTTAGAGATAAGGTATGCATGTTTGAGGGGAAGGAATTAAGGCAGTAAATGATATGTTTTGTCTTTTGCTGTGCAGGTCAGTTATTTTACCTTAACCAGACACTGCACTCTAATTAGCAGTGTTCTACAGCCAACAGCATGCAAGAATTAGAGCAAAGTAGTTATTCAAACAGATTCGTCTTTGAAGCTGGATATTCACACCAGAGCTGTTAAGAATATCTTTACAGGCACAGAAGAGTATCTACCCACTTTCCCTTTTTTTTTTTTTTCTTCCCCTTTGGAAATAGTAATTTCCCATTCCTCAGTAGAGGCAAACAGAACTTAGATATAAGCTAGCCAAGTTTGAAGAACTCCTGGTGGCATTGCTACACTAACTCAAAATGAGTTTTTTTTAATGGCAGGTGTCTGGTACTCTTAATGATAACTTTTTTCACAGTTTATTTTAATGGTTTCCAAATATACAGCAAAGAGAAGCAGAATTAGGGCTTTGACCACCTGTTCAGTCTTATGGGGGCAGGCTGTAAGTTCAAGTGGTTGGATAACGCTTTCCTCAAATAAGAAGAGAGAGGTTAAGTCATTATAATTAGCATATAATTCATACAGACAGTAGTATTTTAGGGTAAAGATTTTAATATAAATGTACATATCTTTAAAAAAAGTATGCATAGCTTCTTTTTGGTTTTTCGTAAGACCTTTGTTGAATAAAAATACTTTCATTTAAGGAATTACCTTAGCTAAGGCCATTGACTGAATTGTTGAAAGCTACATTACCAAGACTTGGAATGTACAACACCCAAAATTCATGGGGCAGTTTATTAGAGCCATGAAATCAGAAATATAATTCAGTAGCAGGGCTACTGAATTATTAATAACTTCACGCCCCTGGGGGGGAAAAAAACCCAGTTGAATTCCTGATTGTTATTTAAAAACCTGAGAATTGTAATAGTTTTCCTAATCTTGCAATATTGCTAAAAGCAGAGAAACTTGCTATGAAAAATTTGTGAAATGTCCTGGAAAATGTCACCAATGCTAGAAAGCATTTTTAAAAATAGTTAATCAAAACTGATTTTAGGTTTGAGTCTCACAGTATCAATAAGAAGCTGGAGGTTCAAAACTTGTAAAGGTATATTTTAATGAGTATAACTATTAGTTTAGAAATGGAAGTGTTCTGAAAACTGTTCTGTTGTCTGAAAGGAATGCCCATTTAAAGATGAGACCTTCCAATTGCACTTGAAAGTATTGTTTTTCTCATAGTAAAGGATTGATGTAACAGAACAAGGGTATATTGACAAATACAGAGAAAAATACCGTTGTGTAGAAGTTCTGATAGGAGAGTAATAGTCAATTTGTTTCCCTTAGTAAGGTTCCTTGCCTCCCACGATAGGGAACCTTTTCCAAGATTTGGTTTGGGTCACAACCATTTATCAGACCAACTCACAGCCTTTAATCTAGAGAATGGAAAGGGGGATTTGAGGAGTTTCTTCTTTTGAATAATTTTAGTAAGATAAAATATAAAATACAACTTTAAATGGTATTAAAATAGAGAAGGCATGTGATTTGTTTGGTGTATTGTAAAGACTTGTAAATTATAGCTAGGTGGATCCAGAGATTTAATATAGCCTCATATTTTCTGGAAGTGCTGGCTGTGTGGACTGATTTTCTGTTGTGAGTTGTTAGCAGGTGTTCATAGAGGAACTTTTACTTAACTTTTAGGTGTAAAATGTATCTTATAACAGCTCAAGGATATAACATGGTGGATTTTGGAGTATGATCAAGCATCAGGTGAACAGTCTGTGTTTGTTGCCTTGCCACTATTGACTGTTATTTTTCCAGCCTTGCCTGGAAATGAAAGTCCTGCCATGCTGGTTAGTGTTGTCTGATTGGTTTCCATTATTTTTGCTTGCAATTGGTATGATATGGGTAGGTCAAGACAATACAGGCTGTAGCTGATAAATTCATTTACTGTAGTTTTGCAGAAATAAAAATGACAACCTTTTAATTAGACAAAGCAGAAGACAGGATCCTATGAATTAGTGTATATATAATACTTAAAAATGTAATAAAATCTTGTAAGTTGAAAATTTTTTCTGATTTAAATTTCATACCATAATTGAGTACTGCTTTGACTAGCTGTATGTTACAAAACCTTGAAGCTCATTGCATAAGTTGAGCTATGTAAGTTTCGGTTTTATTCAAATAATATTGAATTGTTGTGTTGAAATCGTGTCCTGAAAGAAGTCATTGATAGCATTTTGTAAAATACAGCCCTGAAGGATAAAGAATTTTGAAAAGCATGTGGTAGTTTCACAGTAGGGGTTACTTGTGTGTGTTAAAAAGAAAACAAACTTGCAGAATGAAACAGGCTTCTACAGTCTAATGTTTTCTTAGTGTTTTTTATGTGCAAGATTTCTTTTGTGTTTGTCCCTCGATATTTCTAACAAGTTGTGTATTTTTCACTATAATGGGATGATAAATGGAGTGATGCTGCATTATTTGGTTTCTCACATCTTTTTTTCATTTTACTTTATCCCAGAGGTCTGTTTTCAACTTGGAAACACTTTATACTAAGTTGGGGACATATTCACTGTACTGTTTTCAGTCTTACAGATGCTGAAAGTTTTCAGTTAGAGTGAAAAATGGTTGGGGGATAGAGGCTACCTTTTGAAATCCTAGAGCATCAGGTGTCCAGCCTTTTTCTTCTATGTTTTTGTCTCTTCTCTTGCCTCTGTGTGTGTGTGTGAGGAATTATGGAATGACAGTTCTGTCCTTTCCTAGTGGATGTGAGTCCTCTGAGCATCAGAACTGCTATGAGTAGTGAACAGCATGAACTGCTCTCTGGATTTAACCACATTTCTTTACTTAGGATATTGTACCACTGTGTGGCATCACCTTGGTTCATGCATCTTTGTGTAACAAATTGGACTTTGGAATTTTGTCATTGTTTCAGCTTTTTCTTTTACTCCCTCGGTCTGGGAAAAATTAGGCATTGTGAACATCTTCATTACCTTCCTTAATTTGTTCCCCTCCTCTACAGGGGAATGCACTCCCTGCCACGAGCCCCCACAAGGTGGGAGATATCTTTTGCTCTAAACAGTTACTGGCTTGTTTAAAGCTATTTTCTCTTGTGAGTTACTGACTTGTTTAAAGCTGTTTTCTCTTGCTTAACTGAGTAGCAGTTTCTGTGATAATAGCTAGTCTAAAGTTAAAACAGTGAAAGTGGTGTTTTACCTTTCAAGTGTTTGAAGAGATTTGGTCTTTAAGTAAAAACACTTAGAATAAACCTATTGTAGTCAAATATTCTCTGTGCCTAACAGATGAATGTGGTGTGATGAAAAAAAAAAAAAGCTTTTTTTTCTTATATGCAACAATTTTATTTAATAGACCTTGATCTTCACCACCGTTGTAAACTTCCATATGCTTGCATTTACAGGTTTTTGAATAAAAGCTTAGCACAATAGTGGGTGTGAAAGTCTAAGACTGCTGTTTATACTGTGCCTGTTGTGTTGAAAATGTGTGCTCAGCACCTTTGCTTGATTTGGCAGCCCATCCAGGTGGGTATGCTTCTGCTATATGCCTGGGAAATTCCTGTGAGCTCTGGGAATGAAGAGCCTGTGACAGCAGGGAGTGTTGAGGCTTCGTAGCAGGTTGTGTTGGCTGGCTGTCATCAGGAAGGAAGGGGCTTTTGCAAGTCTACAAGGTCAATTTGTTCACAGATTTATGCAAAATAAATTTGTAATTATTTGAGAAGATCTGTACAGAAGGGTTATAGAATTGTATGCCAGAGAGACAGCACTGCAAGAAATACTTTTTTTGGTTGTAGTTGAGATCTCCAGCTGGTAGTCTGAAATGACAAGATCCTTGACCAGCTTGAGTGCAGTTGCTCCACTTAGCCTTTAATTGCTGTCACAGCATCTTCATCTGAGAAAGTTCACCTAAGAAATGCCAGCAACATTTCTTACAGCATCTCATTAGTCTGTAATTACATCTGCACTAGGGCTTGCATTGAGAGTAACCATGAATCAAACTTGATTAAACCACAAAGAATGATGTGAGCGGTAGCATCCTCTCTATTTTTATGCTTAAATGTTTTTGCTTGTGTTGTGATATAACTTGTATGCAAAGTGAAAATTTTCAGCTTCTAGCTGCTGAAGTGGGGGCAACTCACTCTAAGGTAATGTAATCAACTTGATAAGAATCAGTTCTCTCTTTTTTTAATTTTTCCTTTTCGGGCATCTAAAATTCTAATATATTTGTTTCTTGTCTGCTCAGTGAAACTCACAGTTTGGTCCTCATCTCTCTGACAAACGCATCCCTGAAACAAATTTTCACTTAATCATCCAAATTATTTTTCTTGCACTAGTTGCTCAGATTAAAGAAGTAAATACTGTGTTTACTGGTTGTCTGTTCAGACCACATACAAATGCTCCCCCAAAATCCTGGAGTGGTGGACACCCAAAGCACAAGTAGTAATCCCAGTAGTTTTAGAGAGACACCATGCTAATGGTAGTCTTTCACTGAATCAGGAGATAATGTTATAATTTTTTAAAATATCAGAGATTTTTCTGCATGAATACGATAGCCACTTAAACTAAGCGACCATCACATGGTTAGAAGCTGTGGACAGCTTCAGTTAAGAGAACTTTTTTGCTATGCAGTTATCTTTGCTAGTAAATGCAACTGCTTGATATTCTTACCTGATCTAGCTCCTATCAAATATAGGAAGTTGTTGGAAAGACCTTTTTAACTGAATTTTCTAAACCACTTAGTTTTGTTCTGTTGGGAGTTTGCTGTTTTTCTTTTTTCATTTTTTTACAATAAAACACTTCTGAAGTTAGACTATGAAAGTGGCCATATTATAAGCACCTTTGAATATTATCTGATATATGCATGGGAACATAAACTCTGAACAAGTATGAGGATTAAACAGAATAATTCTAACACCCATTCTTATAGGTAATTGGTGTTGGTTGCAAGGCTGGGGTTTTTTGTCAGTTGGTTGTGTTTGTG
Organism: Picathartes gymnocephalus; assembly: GCA_013390045.1. Taxonomy (NCBI): domain Eukaryota; kingdom Metazoa; phylum Chordata; class Aves; order Passeriformes; family Picathartidae; genus Picathartes; species Picathartes gymnocephalus. The sequence continues at coordinate 6,649 of WEKY01038453.1, forward strand.
TTGTTTGGTTTTTTTTTTTTTTTTTTCCTCTTGTAACTGACTTATTTGCTTTATTTCTAGCAGCAAAGACCACTTCAGACTCAGGAAAATTCTTCAGTATGATCCATATTTGTGGCCAGAATTATGTTAGTCTTCGAGTGGTATTTTTCATTCTTACCACAAAGATCCCCCGAAATGTGCCATTTTTAACAATCCGTAGCATGTTTGTTGTGCTGTGTCTTAAAGAAACTCATCTGGTTGATGAGTTTCCAGCAATGAAACAGATACTGCGTGAAGCTTTACCCAAGTATGGTCTTAATAATAAAATGGCTAGTATACATGCCATATATCGTTTTAGAAACATTTAAAATGCTTTTAAAGTAATTACATATTTGACAGGTCCCTTGTGGGGAGATTTCGCTTTGCTAAAATGTATCCTACCATTCATATTTTATAAAACAGCTTGTCTCTAGTTTGAGCTTTGTTTTATTAGATTTATTGGCAAAACAATTTTATGAAGACAAAACTTGTAATAAATGTGGTGAATGACTTGCTCTTAAATTTACTGACTGGGGACTACACCACAGCTCCCTTGCTGAGTACTTATATGTCAGTTGTAGTTGGATAATCTGCTAAAGGGAAAACTAGTTTCTGGATTCCTGTATTCCTTACTGTAGAATAAAAATACTTTTCAGTGTTAATATGCTCCAGCTGAAAGTAAATATGTATGCTAATACAGCTGACTTCTTGAAAATTTCACTTGGAGAGTAGAAATTAAAAATGTTTCTTCTTTTCCTTGAACTTTGCATAAATTCAGTAGGTACGTGAAAATGAAAAATAATTGTGACACTAAAAATTAAAGGAGCTGCTAAAAAAAAAATCTGTGAAAGTTGATCTGCCAAAGTGTCATGGTCTAGAACTGCTGGATTATCTTCCTATTGATGGAGATGTCAATAAATTACTTTGGTTCTATAACTGGTGTTACTTTTCTGAAGCATAAACTTGAAGCAAGAGTCCTGGTGTGTCATATTTTTACTTCTGTGCTTTCATAAAAACCCAAGCCACTAAAGGCACAAACAGATGTGTAGCTTCCCCCTTCTCCCCTGAGTTTAGTGACTTAATTGTTCATAATCTTGATGAGACTGATTGATTTAGGGAATACTATTATTGAGTAGATTTCATTGCTGTGGGAATGTACAGTTCGAGATAGTTTCAGACTATAGGTTTCTTGGTTTTTAATTCCTGTAAAAAAGAAAAAAAATCTAAATTATTCTGACAACGTTAATAGCTTTTATCTGTTAACTGTTAGCCTTGTGTTGCCTGTACCCCTCTGCAGGTTTGGAGAAGTTAAGGTTAAAAGCACAGCTATAGGAATTGCTGCTTTTCAGGTAGTGCCTTGGCAAGCAATGCCTACTTTTTTCCTTATTTGACCCTTCAAAGCTGAGAGTTCATATTTCTCAGTCCAAGTGCAAATGCATGCTGGTATTAACATGTCAGCCTTGAGGTAACCCCAGCTGCTGCCAGCAGAGTGTTAAAATCCAGACCTGTTTTAGCATTGCAGAGAATTGTCCAGTTTGAAGTGCTCTTCATGAACCTGTGACTTTCCATCAAAAGGGTTCATGTAAAAATCTCAGTTCTAGAACATAAAGAAGAATTTTTAATAATGTAAAATAATGTAAAAAAGTGTCACCTCACACAAATTAGTTTGGATAAATATTTATGTAACTGTGAACAGCTGAAGCCTACAATAAAGGATCATGGCATTTTTACATGAAACAGGTCATTAAACTTAGTGTTGCTGTTGAAGGGAAAATAAATAGTTGCTTTGTATTTACAAGTTTAGTTTCAAGAGTAAACTACTGTCTGCATTTCAAAAACGTTAGATGAAAGAAGTTTCTGGCATATATGTTCTTTAATTGAAATCCAAAAAGCATTGCTCTCTCTTTAAAATGGATGTCTAGACAGGGGAGGTGCATTTCCTTTTATTGAAGAGAGCTGGATATTTTCTAAATCTAGATTAGAGATGTTGCAGGTAGGTGAGATGTGAATCAACTGTTTTAGAAAAGTTTAGCAGGCATTTTTGTGTTGCATACCTACTGGTGTGCAGAAGCCCTGTGTATTTATGAGCCCTTTTCTTCCTGAGCAGTGGTGCTAAGTTACGGATCTTCAAACAAATTTCTTGCTTTGTGTGAAAGCAGCATTCACAATGCCTGCCTTTGACTTACTTTCTGGGAAGTGTGGGTGTATTTTGCCTGAAGCTGTTTAGGCCTAATCCTATTTTTTGGTGATGGTTATGTAGATGGACAAGTATCTTTTCTGGTGATTAAATCCTGCTCTGGAGTTCAAAATCTATCTGCTGTAAAGGTTTAATTTGGGCACTCTAGCTATGTTTCAGGTTGTTAGTTTTTTTAATTGTTATTGAATTTTTTTTTGTCACAGGCCTCATTCAGTGCACTTCAGTGCATTATTTCAGTACTTAACTGAAGAACAGAGCATTGTTTTGAAAATAGTAATATACTAAAGGTATAGTATTACTATAGAATACAGTAATAGTGTAATGTTCTAATATTTTAATATATTGTTTTTTTTCTAAACATGCTTTCTATCAACATTCATTGATTTTTGTTGTTTTAGGAGCAAGATCAATGTAGAATCCCATGCTGATGTGCAGTGTTTACTTAAATTAACACGCATTACCATTTTTAAAATATTCTTGGGTTATTTAGATATAGTCTTAAATGTCAGTAAAAAGCTCTTAAAGCTTTCTGCCTATGTGGGAAAAGTTAGCGTATTCAGGTTGAACTTAAACATTAAAATCCAAAGCTGACTAATCATTGTAATGTGATTTGCACCTCTGCACAATTTGGATCTTCACAAACATCTCAACTTGTTCACTGCTTAAAGTGTGTCCATTTCGGTTTGTACAAATTTTGTGCTATTAGCACCAAAGTTACTTAACCTTTATTAAATGTCAAAATACTGTGTTATTATCAGCTGTAGTCTTTATCCCAAATCATTGCAAGCAGGTAGAGATGTTTCATGGAATGCAGCATACATTGTCTTTCAAGCCAAGTGATTGTGGTGGCGTAAAATGTCCATGGTTTCTGCATAAACTCCAGAACTCTTGAGGGAAGATAAAAGAGGAAGTTAAAATCTTAAGATTTTTTAAAAAATTTTTTTTTTCAACGTTTTAATTGTGTGGAAATTGATCTGGATATTTGCTGCAAGGAAATGATGCATCAGTTAGTGAATGTGTTCATGTTAATGCATGGGGAATATATTTTTAAAACTGCCTTGATTCAGGATGTTGATGATAGCTGGAACAGTCCAGACTGAAAAGGTAGAAACACGTGTTTTCCAGCCTTAGGAAAAAGCAGTTCTTTAACACTGTAGTTAAAACCTGACTCCACAAACATAATACAGATGCTTTCCTTCTATTGAAACACAGCAAAAAGTAGTTAAATAGCTTGGTGGTTTTTGTCCTGAGCGTTTTCATCCCAGGTTTTGATAGCTGTATAGTGGGATGATTTGAATTTTCCAAATTAGTAACTTTAAGTGAGATTATGATGCAGAGAAGATTTTGAAGAATTCCACTAATGTAAATCAAGTTTGTCTGAAAGGCTTTTGGAAGCTATGGGGATAGGGCTGGATACTTTGAGATTGAAAGGTGTCTAGGACCACCCTCAAGCCCACTCAAAGATCTGCCCCTAGTTTTTCTTTTTAACTGTTCACTTAGCAGCTTTCAAGCCATCACTTGAGTGGAAAGCTTTTTTAGATTGAGCTGATTAAGCTGTTCTCTTCAGCTGTGGGCTTCAAGCCAATTTGTATTGCAGCTTCCAATTGTGTCTTGTCTTGCTAGTACCAGCCCTCATTTCTTTTTGCTACAGAAGTGGGGAAGCCTGAAACTTTATGAGCTGTGGGAAGTTTTCTGGTAAGTGAGGGAAGGAAGCAGGCAAAATGAAGATGGTGGTAGGAGACGAGTGGGAGCCTGTGTTAGAGCATCTCTGTATTTGCACTGTGATTATCTTCATTCCATCTCCCTCAAGACTATTAAGGAACTAGAAAGATTAGTACTTGTGGTTTTGTGACTTCAGTAAAGGATAGAGTGGGAAAAAATTAAGGCAGTAAGTAAATAAATCATGGTTTTTCACTCTTGTCAACTGTACTATGGGTGTTCCAGTGAAATATATGGTGTACCGTATCCCAACAATGCTACTTATTACCATTTCCCTGGTATCTATGAAGACTAGAAAGCTGGCTAAAGCCTTGATGTAAATCCTTTCCATTGCTTTGAAACTTTTGGGGCTGATGGAAAGACTGTGGCTTCTTGGTACTGTTGTACTGTGTTGAGATTGCCTCTGTTATTTACTTGTCTGTAAGTGGTGTATTGTGTTCTGCCAGGGTCTTGTGTGATGAATTTTCCTGTGTTTTGGGGCTTGGAATTAATTTTTTATAAGTTTGTAGTTAGCATATTGGTATTTCTTTATACCTTATATGTAGTATATGTACAGAAACCATTTATGAACAGTATGGGTAATATATAGTGGTAAATCTGTCTAGATCTAAAGTATCTTTAAGTGTGTGAGGTGTTGGGTTTGTTGTGGTTTGTTTTGGGGGTTTTTAACTCGTAAAAGCTACTGTCTTTCAGTGGTGCCAGAAGGGGCAACAATGTAAAACTAGAATTATTCCAAGAAGGATCTCCTGAAGTTATGGTTACAGCGGAGTGGTGAGAAGATTACATTACTGGTCACACAATGCTCATTTTGTATAAAAACCAGCTGTGTGTTTTGGTACTATCTTAGGGTGTAGAAGTGGAAATACATCACTGTGGAATGAAATGTGTTGTTACATAAGAGCTGACTTGCAGTAGCCAGTGCTGCCCTGGCAGTATCTGTTGGTTATCCTATGTGTGCAGGGGAATTTGGAGAGTTCATGTGTATGGATTCCATGGATTCATGCCTAGGGATCCTCTGCAGTAAAAATGCTTTCCATTTTATCTGAGGCCTCAGAAGACCCACGCTTTTTTTCTGCCTTTGATTCACTTAAGTTACATTGGCCCAACAATTTCAGAGCAAACCTTGGATTGTAGGACATTGTTTTGAAGATGGCGCGTGAAAGCGTATGAAAACTGTTGCATGTAAAAATCCTTTGTGGTCAGTCTTCAGAAAACATCAAAATGCCTGTTCTTGACCTTCTTTTGGGGAGGAATTTCATATTGCTGAGTATTTTTTCAGCTGATGCTAAGGGCTACAATTGTCTCATCCGTGAGGCGTTATGTATGGATGTTTACGAGAGCCCTGCAGTGCAGGGAATGTGCCACGAGATGGCTCAGCAATATAACACCACGAGCACCTCTCAGAGAGCGCTCGGTGCAGTCCGTGCTCCCCCGCAGGTTTAGAACCCGCGGGGAAGCGCTTGTGCCGCAACCTGCCGTGCCGAGTTTCGAGCAACACGTCTTTACTTCAGAGCGTCGCTGCACTGCTCACGTGTGAAAACAGCAAGGCGTCCTCCACACACATTCGTGTGATGTTATGGTGGATTTGTATTTCGGCCAAACTTTTTGGAATTGGTTTGTCTCAAGGTGATTTGTTGCTCGTTTTTGGAGCTTTTATTGGAACTTCATGTTTAAGCCCTTCGAAGTAGAGGCTGGCTCGCTCTTTGTGGGGAGAGAAAATGGAAGTAATAGTATTTTTATACTACTGAAAGGTGAGCTCTTTCCAAACAAAATTAAAGTAAAAACGGCCATGCAGCTGCAGAAAGAAAAATGATACATGGGATCCTTATCTTTTTAGTATGCCTAGGACCAAAAAGTAACTATAAGTGTCACCTTGTTTTGAAATAAAAATGGGAAATTCTCACAGAACAAGATGATCTTTCAGCCCACACAATTTCCATTTTGACCTAGTAAAACTTATTTTTAATTCTAGTTTATATACCAGGAATGCTAAACCAGAAGTGGCAGTGGTGCCTGAGCTAGAATGGAAGCGGGTTCATCCCCTGTTGATAACAGCTAATGCTTCCTAATGCTGCTGGTGTGGAATGGGGGAAGGGAGGTTTGCCGCTGAGGTGGGAAAGAGAGGATTCTGAAGATTCAGGAAAAAATTCACATTTCCAGCATTAAGATGCAGATCTTACGAATCTTGTGAAAATACGGACCTATGGTGGGGAGTCCTGGGTTTCATTATCTCTCCTGCTTCTTCATGTTGTGACCACATCTTGTCAGCAAGGAAGTAGTAAGTACATGATGATCTGACTTTAACCAGCTGCTGATAATTTCTGGCACTGGGAATGCAGGCCAGAACAAGCTGGAAAAGATGGGTATCCTACAATTACCCCCTAAATCTAGAACTGTTCTTTTCTGTAGTTGGCCGTTTAGACTTCACAGCTGGTAGGAAACTAAAGTTTTTCAAGTAGCTGTGGAAAATAATGAAGTGATTATAGCTTACGTTGACTACCATATTAGGGGCTAAAACTTGTGTGGTTAAAATTGAGAAGAGAGAAGGAACAGCAAAGGCACCTTGGATATTGAAATGCTGTGCTGTTACTCTAATATAAGATGATCATGGTTGTGTTTCACCAATTACACTGACATGGCATGCTTAGAAGTGGAGTCAGAAACAAGCACTTACTAATCTTTTTAAAATTCCGGTACTGAATGCACATGGAATATATATTTGGAGTTCATCCAGCAGTTATGAGTAGTATTTTTAAAGAGAAGTCTTCCTGCTGTAATCAGGATTTAAGTATGATGATGTTCACCCAAATTTTCTGGTTTAACTCTGTGTCTGGAAATAAATAATAAGGTTTTAAAACTATGAAAAATATTAAAAAATATACAGCAGGCAGCAGAATTCATGCGGCCCTGTAGCAACTTGCTGTGGTATGTGCAGCCTGGCAAATCGGGGTGGGTCAGCACAGCTGTACCTTGCAAAGTGGATTACAGTGGTCTTTTCCTCCCATCAGTCCAGGACAGTGCCTGCATTTAAAGGATGGCCCTGGTGCCTCAGCTGAATGCAGGCTGTACAAATTGTTTTGGCACTGGTGATGTTACAATGGTCAAGAAACAGGTGGGGACCTGAGAGGAACTGGAAGCTGAGCGCACTTTAGTAGAATCGGAGCCCTTGAGGTGGAGCTTGTTTGGTGACACATGGATGTTTGCCCTTGTAATAGACTAGTTACAAAGGTCTCCTTTTTCAGGTCAGTGGTAAGGGCGGATCTGGGATGCTTAGTGCTACCCTTTTTGGCATAGGGAAAGACTCAGGAGGGGAAATCTGGTGAACACTAGGCTGTACCACAGCTGATTTGTCCTGAGATCTTCCTTTTTTGAACTAGCAGGTTTGGTTTTTTTTTCGTTTTCACAGCAATGTACTCTTTTAGTCTCCTGACTGAAGGATCTTTGCTGGAAGCAGGACCATGGTAAATGAATGGGGAAATGCTGTGTCTAGACTAAACCACAGCTCTTCCTCCTCTGACGTGGCCAGTTCTACCCAACCCAGGCCTGTAATGAAGGTAGTGGTGGGACAGTTAAAGCTATTTTAGATGCCCACTCAGGATGCAGGCCAGGAAAGGCAAGTCTCCTACTTGCCCCCCTGTAACCACGTTTGTCCCACAGAGGAACGGGTCCCGTGTTATTTGCCCAGGCAAGGGCAAAATACAGACTCTAATGGGGTGAAGGGAAGGTGACTCTCAATGTAAGTTTACAAACTCGGCAAGGAGCTTCAGCTGAAACGTATGAATGGTAAATGGTTTTGTATTTGAGTCTGATATGTGAGAAAGCATTTCCTTCCCCACCCTTCCAAAATGAAGTCTCTTCAGCTGAAAATTGCTTGGCATTGGTAGTGGTTACACATTCAACAAGGCCACAAATAGCTACTCCTTCCTATTATAATACATAACAGCAGACTCTAATATGGCTTTACTCCATGTAGCATAGTTGAAAAATTCATCCTTCTACTTCTTTCCCTCCACTTCCTCCCCACTCCTGAATTGCAGCCACTATGGCATCTTTGTACTAACCTTGAACAGACTCCTGGTGGTCTGGCTACTTGAAGTTCATTCCATGATTGGATGAGAATATTAACCATGTTAATGTATCACTTCAATTCCTTGATTGGCATTGTATCAATATATTCCTTGATCATTGCTTGAAGATTTTGGAACAAATAAGGAGACTTCTTTGCTTTCAGTGAATCAGTGTTTCTAAGAAAAAGTCACAGAATCAGAACCTAAAACTACAAACAACAAATAGTTTAAAAATTCCTGGCCTGTTAGCATGCCAGAATATATTCTGAAGGCCACTGGTATGTTCAGGTAAAAGGCAATATTGTTGTGGTGGCAACAGACCACCACAACTGACAGAAAATTATACACCAATGAATAAATGATGACTGGAGATTTCTGTGCCATTTATGGAGAAATGCCCTGAATCCATGAATACAGTGTTGATCTCCTTCAGAGCCTTTATTCACTGTGCTTTAATTGCAAGTGAAAACGTGCTTTTATTCTCACATTTAAGCAAGGCGTGCATCTATTTTTAGTACTACTATCAGTCATTTCTTGCGATAAGATATGTATGTGTGTAAATGTTTGGGCATATGTTTATACATACACTATTTAACTTTCTTTTTTTAATGAAGAAAAAACTGGAATGTATGAGGGCCGGGAGGTAGTGGGGTTTATAAGGTGTGCCTAGTTTGTATGCCAGCTCCTGGAATGAGAAAGGAAATGCTTGAAGTCGTCTGGCAAGCGTTTTAAAATTACTTCATTTTTTTTCTCAACCACAGAGCCTCATACTTGTGTTCTGTGTTATAATTGCGTTTTTCTTTCTCTGTTTTGTAGGAGAAAAAAAAAATGCATCTCATGCACAGGCAACTGCTTAATCATACCTTTCTGCCTTGTTATGGAAACCTGAAATGTTTTGCCTCTGGTGAAATTTTTTTTTTTTTTT
>WEKY01038453.1:23070-52851 GCA_013390045.1 Picathartes gymnocephalus
TTTTTTTGCTTGGACTATTAATCTCCTGTGACTAAGTCTTAAGACTTCTTCTAATCTGAAGGATTGTATTTCCTTAGCTAGAAGGGGAAAGACATATTAATTATCTGGAACTGAAATGTTTCTGAGGAAGTACTTAGTACTGTCTTTATGTTAGCTATTATTGTTGGTGAGCATTAAAAAATTACTACTTTTCAGTCTGAAGGATTGTATTTATGGTTTTATATTGTATTATACTGTGTAGTTTTTAGCTGTTTATGAGGTTTTGGGATAAAAGCCTTTTTGTATGCTTTTAAAAAACAAAGCATAGGTCTCCTTCCTTTTGTGCAATGTATGGAAAGTAAAAACAAACTGAATAATTCATACCATAAACTTTTTACCCCTGATAATTCACCATTAAATATTTCACAACCCTTTCTGTGCACACAAGATATGACACTCTGAAGCTTGAATAATTAGAACAATTCTAAGGATAAGACATTCTCTTTCACTGTCTGGTATATTTCTATTTCTCTCTGTTCCTTGTTCCCTTTTTCTCATAACTTGCCAGCCTTTTTATGTGTGGTGAGCAAGGTCCTTAACAATTTTGTTTTTACTGGCATAAGAAATGTAGTGCACCATAACATATATAGCTACAGAGATATATGTATAAAGTCTAGTTGCCTTATTTTTTTAAGTATTCCCAATTCATGGAAAAGTTGCTCAAAAAAGTTAAAAAGAAGTTTCTTTTCTTAAGAAATAATTATGAAAACCTTCCCAAAATGTTGCAATATTCCTGGATTGGCTTGACCTCTAGATGGAGAAAAGAAGCAGGAAGGATTGTTTTAGACAGCAAGCTTAATTTTTTAGCCTAGTTATTGTGTGTCTGGTGATATCAAGAGGAAATAATTTTATAAGGGAGAAGGCCAGAAAAGAAGTGATGAGATGCAACAGAATGTCTTGCCAGCTGTTCCACAATTTACTTGATGATTGCTGACGAGGAAGCTGAAGGGTTCTTTCTGAGCCTTTCAGCTGCTATAGTACTGTTCCCTGAGTTGGTTTACCCCATAGGTCTGTCTTTGTTTCCATCTCTCTTTATAAAATGTTATTAATATCAGTAAAAATCATCCATTAAAATGATGGATTGATTGAAAATGATTCCACAAAACAATGTCAAAGACCAGTTAACTGAATGAGCCACGGTCAGTGGATCTGATAGAGGCTGGTAAGGCTTATGTTACCTTAATAGCTTCTTCATTTTTCAGTCAAGCTTTTCTTTTGTATTTCAGCAAATGTTTTTGATTCAGAATGTGTTGATGCAGCCACCACAGAGTTTCCAACAATCTTAACATCAGTATGTTCAATCTTGTTCTGTAAAACCATATTTGAATGTGCCACATATCAATATTTCTGCAGTTAAAAAACCTTTCCCCTTTTCGTCCTTATCAGAATAGGGTAAGTTTGCCTAAGAATTTCTGCTGGGGCTTGTGCTTGTATCCGTGTTTTAGTCAGTTTTCATTCCTGATACCTGTTCTCAGGACTGTTTGGATATGTTGCTATAGTATTTTATAAGCAACATTATGCATAATCATTCATCTTATGCTTTGGCAAAAAAGGCTTCAAACCAAGTTCAAGTTGATTATGTGAGATCAAACAAATTTATGCCAGAGGCAAAAGTCAAGGCCCCAGCGGGATGTTCTTTGCGTGCTTTAAACTAGGAGGGACAGTGCAACTAAATCTCTACCTCTTGTTACATAGCATTTTTAGAGTTTTAATCCTTTCCAGGAAAATGACACAAAATTGTGGAAACTACTTTGCAATTTGCACTTTAACTGTATGGCATCAACAAGAACAATTTGTTTTAATTCAGCCTTGCTATGTGTTATAGGGGAAGAAGGACAATTTCTTTTAGTGTCTTGCAGTACTAGTCTAGCCAGTTGTATTGTAGGATGTATTATTACCTGAATAGATCAGCACTGCAACTGACAATTTTGCCTTTCCTGCATGCCAGCTAGAGAGCAACAAGCTCAATCTTTGCTGGTTCCATTCCAGCAATTTTGGTGAAATTTTTGTTATACTTCAGCAGGATAAGCACCTCTCTATTCACTCCTTCCCTGGAACCCCTGCTGTTCACCTTCTGAAGCAAACTTAGTCACCAGATGGCTGAATGCCAGGTTGGGATTGTCCTACAGAAGTATGTGAGAAAACCTGGAGGTGTTTTCTTTGAAGTTGAACATTCCTTCATGTAAACCTTTTGTCTTGAATAAAACAAATATCTCGGGGGAAAAATGGAATGTTCTCCGCGTGGATCTAGGACTGTTGTATGGTTTAGAAACAAACTTTCTAGACTATCTAGAAGAGTTTGTTTCCCTCACAGGTCAGCCAGATACATGCAGAATGCTTGAATTACAGTGTGTAGGTAATTCGCTGAAAGAAGCAGCTTTGCACTAGCAAGCATCCTTTGAGCTGGACGGTTTGCCAGGTTCTTGGAGAAACAAAGCAATATTGACAAACAAGATGTGTAAACATGAAGCCACAGTTTTGCTTTGGAAGTCTGCCATGAGAGCAGCGTGTGTGTGGCTGGAAGACTGCCTGTGTCTATGGATGGTTTGTGTGCAGCAGATGGCACAGATTACTACAGCATTAATCACAGCTCTGAGTGAATGAGACTGTGTGTCAGGCAGCATGGCTGTCCTCTGGGAGGGAAGGGGTGTACCTGTGATGCCTTAGATCATGCAAGTGGAGTTTTGCCATCATCTCAAAGCAGTTTGTTGTGGACTTCTTTGTGTGTTGCAATAAGTCACATAACTTTCTCCAAGATGGCTCCTGGTGCGTTGTCGTCTGAGCAGAGTTTTCCGTGGGGATAAAGTAGAGTAGTTAAGCTGCTTGTTTGTATGTGTCTACTGCTTGCCAGCATGTTCACTAGTAGAAAAGCATTCACTCATGCTTTTGAGCCCTTGTTCAGTGTATTTCATGATGCCTAAAATAAATGCAATCAGCTGCTGAAGAGTAAGGATGCTCATCTAAATGGTACCCTGTAGCGTATAGTTTGATCAGGGCACAGGTCATAAAATCAGGTAAGAAAAGTCCTGTTATGATGCCTCTTCAAGCTTTTCAGGCAGAGGGACAAGACTGATGGTTTGATGTAGAGTAGCTTACTTGATGTGGTGATAAAGAGCTCCTTAAGTACTGCTGAAATCAGTTTTGCATGTATGATGTAGTCCAGTATGGAAGCTTCTTTTTCTGTTGACTTGGAGCATGTTGTAGTGATTCAGTGATGTGCGTTTAAGAAGACTCATATGGTATAAGGTGCTGTTTGTTGTCCTGACTTGGTGGAGGTGCTGGCTCAGCTCAGGCAAAAGCCAGATGGTAGGTGCAAATATGAAACCCAAAGACTATTCCAAATAGCTGTATGGTGGTGTTCGTCTGCATTTCTTAACAGCATTAAAAGGAGGACCTGTGTACTTCATTGTAGGAAAACTGCTTCTGTATAGACACCTGTACAGATCATCTTCTCCTAGTGTATTGTTCAAAGACATGGGCTGTTTCGAGTCCCTGTGTTTCTGAAAATGAGGCCCCCGTACACTTTGATGTCATGTTTACATTCGATTTTTAGCTTAACCAAGAATTCTCTTACTATGCCTGCTGTGGAAATTTTAAGTGTTTATTAAAAAAAGATAGGATGTTGCCATTTTTAAGCGCTAGAGATTTTGTAATAAAAAAGGTGGATACTATTTTCTGCACGTTGGCCTTTTTGCAAAAACTGCTGTGTTTATCCAGTTAAAGCGTACGCTTATGTCCCTTGGCAATTAAGGAATTTATGAATTTCAAAGAAGTAACACTGTGATCCTGTGGTGTTTGCCTTTTGGTAGGAGTAAATGTAACAGAGCAGTTTACAAAGTTAGTGAGACAGGGAGGTTTCCGTAGAATTTCCTGTAGTTCCTGGGGCGCAAAGCCATTCAAATGAACTGTAAAGAAACCTTGAGATTGGAGGAAATCACTGTGAATACAGACAAAAATCATTAAAATGTGTCCCATGTACTTCATCTCTCCACAGCCTGCAAACACAGTTGTATTTAACTAGGTTCAGATTTTGTGCAACAGCAAATGAAAGAAGCTTGTTTTTTGTCAAGGTCTTTAAAATAATCTGTTTCGATGCTTCTTAAAAGCTTCTTCATGAAAGTTTTAAATAGTTTGTCTGTTTTCAGAGATCTGTGCAAAACGGCATAATTAATTGGAGCAAGACTGATGTGGAAATATTTAAACTATTGTTTAAAATGTGAAATTGTTTAAACTATTTAAGCAGTTGCTTTACTTTCATCTTGCTCTGTCCTTACCTTAATTAGGAAGCTGTTCATGAAAACTACCTTGCTGAAAGAATTATTTTGATTACTGCACTTGAGGATGATACAAAGGGTTTTTGCTAACTCAAACTGCAGGTGATTTTTAATACTACAGGAGTTGAAGGAGTTGGCATTTTGCTGGTGGTTCTGTTGTAGTTGTCTATGCCAAATCCTGCTCCTGACAGATAGGATAAGCAAATGCAATTGCTCACTCTCCCTTTTCTAGTTCCCTTAGACAAGAACCTTGGCAATTAATGAAACTGGGTGGGTTTTTTCCCCTTTTGAAGCTGACAAGGGAAAGCTGTGAAGTTGGGTACACAAGGCATTGTATGGTATCTGTAAATATAAGAATGACCTTCTACAACCTTCTCTGAAAAAACACTGCATCCTTTTGCTATCACCCAGATAATCCTTATCCTGCTTGGCTCCTTGCCACCAGGAAGCTCAGTCCATGTGGCATCAGAGCCCTTGATTAGCAAGAGCAGACACGTGGAACAGAAGTATTGGGTCTAATGTCCACGTTTAGTCAATTTATATTTCAGTGATTTGAACATGAGTGCAGTTATTACATAGTTAACCATCTTCACTGAGAGTTGTCTTCTAGAGAAGAAGGTAGGCACTGTCTGAATAAATACTTCTGTTCATTCAATAATGTTTTACTACAGAGTTAATGTTTATTTACAGTTATACTATAGAACACAGATTGTGTATTAAACAAACCCCAAAAACAAGTAAATCCTAACCAGTAAAAAGCCCAAAAACCCCAAACCCAACAAAACATTTGAGGCATATTTACTCTTGCTGAAAAATATCCAACAAATGTGAAACAGCTCCTTTGAATAATAAAAAGATTTTACAAAACATTGAATTCTGGCAAGCGTTACCTTTGGAAAAAAATTGTATTCAATTCTTTGTAGACCATGTGTCTCTGACTTCTTAATTGTTTTTCTACATTTAATTTTTTTGGTAGGACAGTGTTTTGGAATGCATAAGAAGAACTTGTCGCCTTAAGATTCTTATCATTTTTGTTGTGTTTTTTTGTTTGTTTGTTTTGGTTTTTTTGGTTTTTTTAGGTTTTTTTCCAATGAACTAAAGTGTAGATTTATGTATGGAGGACTCAAAATGCATACCACACCCCTTTTGTGAGGAAGAAGAGCATGTGTCTACAGTAAACTCTGGGAAACAACTCTTTAAGAGCTCTCCTGCTAAATTTCTCCCCTGTTACTCTTTCTTCCATTTCTCCAGAGCAAAAGGTCTGACAAATACTTAAGTAAAGGCAGTACATGAATACGTAGCATTTTGGTCCAAAGATTTATACTTTTCACAAGAAGCTAGCTTTGGCGTTTCTGTAGGCTTTTTCTTGTTTGTTTGTTTTGAAATTTCAATCACATTTTTCACTTTCTATTCCATTGCAGAACTATTAGGAAGCTTATTACTGCGATAGCTCTTTGGGTTCTTTTGGTTCTTATATCATCCCTTACTGGTGTAAAGAGAAATCTGAGCTGCCCAGAGCTCAGGGTGTTGATAACCACATTTAGGTTGTCTGGTTTCTTGGCCACTCTGAATCCACAACTGCAAAAAGTGTTAGAGTCTGTCTTTTAAAGACCTCTGTTGAAAATTGGGAAGTTTTGGAATCTTGACATAAAAAGGTGGAAATTGCATAAATAAGCAGAGATCCTGAAAAAAGTTATGCTCCAGAACAGTAAAAACTGGGCTCAGACCATGCTGATTGGGAGAGGCAATACCAAAGAGGGTTGTGACCAGTTGTGAGGCAAGCTATTTACTCCTAAAAGTTGAAATGTCCAGAAAGAGTGTTTGCGCCCATGATTTGCAGATCATATCACTGCAGGATCAGCACTTTTCTTCCACCCAAGCAAACATTGCAAGACTGAGAGCTGTTAAAGTTATAACAAACAAGCCTTCCTGACTGGATTTTCAAATTTCTTACTATGCAAACCTTTAAGAAAATGAGAGCTAGGTTACTTGTGCACTGCTTCTCTCCTCCAACTGGAACATGCTTTCTGGTTTTGTGTTTATCTGTAAATAAGCCACATTTTAGACAAGATTATGGTATCCATCTTTAAAACTGAGTACAGAAGAAGGAATTATAAAGCTTTTTCCTGATCTGCAGTCGTTTACTTTGCTTTTATTAGGCTTCGAGCTCATGCAAACAAGATAGCAATTGAAGTGTTTATTTTGTTTTGTCTCAACTGACCTTGCACTCCGTTAGGAAACGTCTTGGGCTAGACTTAAAGTAACAAACTCAGAAGGTGAGCGGGAGTGGTAAAAAGTCTGCTTGAGCCATCAGTGTGAGAGGTTGATGCTACAATGGTGAAAACAGCTTTGACCTCAGGCAGCTGCAGAAAGGAAAAAAAAAGAAAGAAAAAAATATCTGGCTCTGTCTAGGAGTGAGATGAGTCCATTGTTTCTGGTAGGATGTGTGTTGAGCTGTGATCATAAGTTCAGGTGGCCTCCCCAAGCTACAGTAATAGTCATGTTACTGCTGCTGTTATTGGTTTTCCACTGTAGGATGTTAAAGATGCTAAGATTTTGTATTTTTCCTCCTGGTGTCGCTGCACAGAATTACTCATTTACCTAAAGATAAAAGAAACAGATTTTCTTCCTAACCCAAAATTTCAGGGCTTTATGGATTTTTACTGTGACAATTCTGAACTTTGAAATTTTGATGTCAAGGTTACTCATTTGGAGGCATAGCCTGCAACTTAATCCTGAATTTCCTGGTTTCTCTGTCCTCTGCACTAGGTTTGGGATGTTTGGGTTTCCACTGGGTAGTGTTTGGGGTTAGTTTGTATCTGTTGGATGTTGAGGGGTTTCCCCCTGAGTCAGTGTGAGTCACCTAATGGGTCTGTTGGCTTAGTCTGGGTACTCCAGGATAGGTAGGTCCAAAAAACTCATAGCTGCTGCTGATTGGAGCTGCTCTTGCTGTTTTGGAAAGGTGAAAGACCATCTGATACCAGTACCTTTCTGAAAGCAGGAGGAAATAGATGGGCAAAACAATAATCTTGTGGCTTTTAAAACTATTATGGGTTTCCCATCACATGCACTAGAAGTAGAAGTTTTAATTTTCATCTGGAGTGTTGCCTATATGATTTACGTTTCCATGTTTATAGACACATTCTTCCAATCCCTATGGGTTTCACTAGTGACACAGAAAAGTATAACTAGATTTCTCCCAAATTCAGAGTCCCTAACTCTTTGGTTTATATTTGTGTACTAATATATTAGTATGCGCTACTAGACATTCATATTTGAGGAAAAAACTGAGGTGCTGTGGCTCATAACTTTAAAAAGTTTTAGAAGGCTCTCTACTGAGACTACTCTTCTTTATAGTAATAGTTTTTTGGATATATCTGAAAGATAGCAGTTATTTTGAATATCTTGATGCCTGAATGTTTATAGGTTTTTTTTATAAAAGCTATCAAGGACCTGACTGTCATCACTGGGAAATTTGTGGTGTGCTTGGATATAACACACTATGTGCCACAGCTTCCTGCAATCAGGAAAAAAACTTATATACTCAGTTTGTTGGTGTAATTTGTTTTTCCCCAGCTGAGATGTTGGAGGGAGGTTTGTGTGATAGATACAAGCTGTTTGATTATTGTAGAGTATCATATCGCGTTTAGACTAAAAGTTTTGTATATTTAAATATCAATTAAACAACAATTAAAAAAAAATTCAACAACATTGAGCTGACACGCCTTACTGTTGTTGGCTTAAGTTAAGCAAAACTGGTTGGTAAGGAGCAAACTTGAATTACAGAGGTCTATTCTGTTCATGTCGACCTTAGAGTGGTGCAAGGTTTGCTGTCTAAATGAGGGGTCTGTGCTGAGGTTCACAGTAGAATAGCTATAAATACTGATGATGTGAATAATGTTTTAGATAAAGACAACTGGATAGAGGGAGAGAGGAAGAACAGCTTGTTGCTCTTCTCTGTAACTGCAGTTGCAGCTCTTAATATAACTTAATAGTTTACCAGTGGAATAGTGTGTGAGGTCAGATGGAGCCCAGACTAGGAAATAACACAGTGATTCACTTTTCCAAAGCAACTTTGCTTTTCTTTTGCCTTTAAACAAATCTTAATTGGAAAAGAGCAGAGTAATATAAGTAGAATGCTTTCCTTGTTGCTAACTTTTCCTCCTGCTTAATTTTATTTTGTTGCACTGCAGTTAATCAAAGGTTTTTGTAATTCATTAAGCGGACAATCTTTTAAAATGAAGATTATTTTTTTTTACATTTACTGCCTTTTGACTTTTGACAGTGGGAACAAAAGGACACTTGTTTTTATATTCTTACTCGGCCAGAATACAAATCAAAATAGCAAAATAACTACTGCATTTGGAGGGTGACAGCTTTAATAAATCAGTTAAATACTTCAGAGTTCATAGTTCTTCCTGTTTTCATTATGGGGAATTTTTTATGAATGCTTTAATGCTTTACCTCGATTATCACCTTGAAGACTTAAGACAAAGTATAGCACTGTTCTTTCTATAGTATCTGCAAAAATTTACTGATACCTCTGTAAATCACTGGAAATTATTAGAAGTATGCATTTTTAACAAAAATAACTTTTCCCTTTATTGCTTTCATGGATTTTTCATTTTTAAGGAAAAAAAGTGTTCTGAAGTGCTTTGAAAAAATGAATAGTTGTTACAGACTGCTATTAAAATCAGTTGGACGTTGCTTTAGTGTGTTGTGTATCTCCTGCCTCAAAGGATCTGTTACCATACTCCTGTCCAGTAAGTCTCTGAAACAGCATTAGCTTCTAGCTGTGCAAAAGTTTTAAAAGTTGATGAACCAACAATTTATCTGGTGATTCTGTAGATTTTAATGGGAGGATGGATTATTCATTGCAACAAGGCTAAATGAAATATGATGACTGTGTTCTTTTGCTGATGTTGTTGCAGAAATTGCCTTTAGGAAATAAAACCTCTTTCCTATGGATGAAAGTGTGCCTCTCTTTTCCAGGCACTTCCCCCCCAAGCAGATTAATTTAACCTATCAAAATTTAACTTCAGCAGAGCACAACTACAGTTTGTAGCTCAAAAGCAATTGAGAACTGCTAAGAATGGCCTTGATAATTGACATACCACCTTTAGTTTGAACATCCACAAACTCACCTTTGTAGTTATTCCTAAGGGCATGGCATGGCACTAGCCTCAATCAATTTTGAATTTTGTAAGTATAAGCATCTTTGATCTCTTCTGTGGTATGTGGAAAACCATTACACTTTTTTTTTTTTTTTTCAAAGATATAATGAATTCTGAATACTTGATATACTGTGGGGTGTTTCTTTTCAAATGTTTATATTACTCCCCTGCAACTGAGAGCCCTTTCTCCTCAGTGGTACAGTCATAATACACTTGCATCATTTATGTTAGGTCTTTAATTCTTTCTCCCTCCTTCTGAAAAGGTACTCCATATACTTCTCCTGGAGCTTTAGGAGCAGTAATAAAAGAACCCTGTTCTTCCTGGTTTTGATCTTTTTTCCCTTGGTCTCTTTTTCCTTGTTTCTTCATCTATCCAGTACTTTCACTCCTCTTGTTAGCAGAGGAGCTATGGGGAAGAGGGAGTCGTCTGGATTATGAATGCTCAGGTAGGGCATTGTCTAATTCTTGAATCCAGGAGCTCTGTGGAAGGATGTTGGAACTGGCCACATCAAAGGAAGAGGATGAAGATGGCTTGCATTTCAGGATGCTTTTACAGCCTTCCCTGGACGTGTCAATATAAATCCCAAATGAGTTCATTGCAGATGGAATTCGCTTGTGTAAAACAGTGCAAGATAAAGGAGATTGGATTGCTCAACAGGCTATTGAGTTACACTTGTTTTCAGTTTTCTGTATAAATTATCCCAGTATCAAGTCTAACTTGATACTGTTTTTATTCTAGATGATTTTGGCAAAGCACTGCCTAACTCATTTGTCTCAATTTCTTCACCACGTTGGAAGTGTTTGTCTTTGATAGTGTGTCAAAGCTTATTGAATTTCTTGACATTAACTAGTGTATTAAATATAAAATATTGCATCCTGAAGTTGTCTCATGCTAGTTTATGTGGCTGTGTTCTTTTGTCTGGGAATTTTACAGACATGTTGTAAGGCAGCTGCAGTTGGAAACCTGCTGCTGTGTCTTGGAAGCCAGCTAAAGTATCATTCTTTGTATGAGCTTTTAAACTACTATTTGGCTGAAGACAACACAGAGAATTCAAATCTGAGGTGCCAGAGTGTGCTGATGAGGAACTGTTTTAACTGAGGTGGTTTATTTAGTCAGTCTTGTTAAACTGTTTTGATCATTCAAGCTGGTCTGACATATCTGTACAGAGCCAGGCCTCATTGTAATACTACTTAAAGGCAATTTTCTTTAAGGAGTGATTTGTCCACAGACAGAGACCTGCTTCTGTCTTCTGATATTTTGTTGATTTATTATGAGCTGAATAGCATTAGCTGGGTACTTTACATTAACAAAACTAAGCTCTCAAATGAAGTGTAATGGCACCTTTATTATATAATAATTTAACATCTAATTCCTTTAATAGCCCTTTTCTGGTTCAGGGATTCCTGTACCTTGAAGGCTTTGTAGTATAAATGCAAACCAATAGCTTTGATAATAGAATTTATACGTGTAATACAGTCTCCTATGGATAAAGGTTTAAATCACTTTACAAAGTTTATTTATTGTTATTTACTCCCTAACTTCATTAGGAGAAGATGAAAACTGTGCTGTCGTTACCAGCTGCAAACTCTTTGAGGCTTTGATGGCTGTTGTGACTGCCGTTCACACTGGCAGGCTGCAGTACTGAAAAGAAGAGGA
The DNA here is from genome assembly GCA_013390045.1 of Picathartes gymnocephalus. Lineage (NCBI taxonomy): Eukaryota > Metazoa > Chordata > Aves > Passeriformes > Picathartidae > Picathartes > Picathartes gymnocephalus. Next base: position 34,215 of record WEKY01038453.1, read on the forward strand.
AGGGAAAGGTGAACCCTGGGGCCGTGTGCGATACGGTATCGCGGCGCAGGGCAGTGCGGATCTGCGCTGTGTGCGATTACCAGACAGTAAATCAGCTGTGCTGTGCCAGAGCCAGAAAGCAGGAGCTTTCACACTTGCTGCCTCTTTCCCACTCATTGTAAAGCCCTGCCCTATCACTTGATAGACCTGGAAAGGAAGCGCAGAGGAAGCAAGTGCCACTGCTGGTTCAAAATGTTCCAGGGCGACTGGAAACTTTGAGCAATGGCCTGGGTGAGAAGAACAAGACCTTATTGACAGGGTTCAATCCCAGTGAAGTCTGTTTCCCATCAACTTCCTAAGTAATCACAGCCTTTCTTTTTTCATCTCTTTTGCACTCTCTGGGTCTTCCACTTTCACCTCCTTTTTTATTTTATTTATAATTTTATGTTGTAGTGGACTGAGCAACCAAGGGGAACTAGGACGTTTTCCCCTCCCTGGTAAAATGTGGAAGAATTGCTAATGAAAAGGATGACAAAAGAATTAAAGGTAGCTGTCATCTCCCCATTTGCACCTGTGTTTCTCCAGATTTTCCGTTGAATATTCTTTGAATTTCTCCTTTCAGTAGAGCCTTGTTCTTATCATTTGATAGGTGAAGCTATGGCATATTTGGTTTGTTATTTTTCCAATTAACTGGTGTCATAGACTGCTGTTACAGGGCTATAGCCTTGTAAAGTTTTGTGCAAACACACATGTACATGTAGTGGGAGAAGAATGGAAGCAGAAACTTTCTTGGTTTCAAGCTCTTCTAGACTGTGTGAGACTTCATGAAGCATTTATACCATAAAGTAATGCTTTTCCTAATGCTGCACTTTTAGTTGTCGAGCAACATGCCCCTTTGGCGCACTGCACTGTGCCATTTTGCATATATGTACCCAGGATTTTGCCATCAATGCAGTAAGCCATTTCCCTTGGCAGGCCTGCACTTCCAGGGCCTCCTAGTGTGTCTAAAATTTCTTTCTTGAGTGTATTATTCTCCTTAGGCTCTCTATGAGACAACAAAAGTTCATTTAATCTGAGGTAAAAAAACGTTTTTTCTCTGAAGCAACATGCTTTTAAGGGATGATCTGAGAGATGTCTCTTTAGTTTTGCCCTTAAATGTCTCTGGCCATGATCATGACAGAGCAGATCCACATAAGAAAGTTTAAACCTGTAAGCATAGGTGACATCTCATTGTTTCTATGGTCTTTTTGTAGCAAGTCATGTGGGTCTGGTGGAATACATTCACATATTAAAGAAAAAAACATTCAAGAAGTCAGTGAAAGCTGCAGACTTCAGGCATGGGTAATCATGGAATTGGTTAGTGAGAACTCTTTTGGAGGGGGTAAACTTTGCTGGGTCTATGGTGGTGTGTACACATTTATAAAGGTGATTCGACTTACTGTTTTTGGTAATCCTGGCAATAGTTTTGCCATGAAAATCTTACTTCAGGAAAACTTGTACTAGCACATGTTTTAAAGTATTTACTTTTGAGGAGCTTAATAATGTAAGTTTGACAAGGAATTCAAAGCAGGAAAAAAAAAAAAGAAAAATCCCTGAAATTAAATGAGCTAAATTCTCAACCTTCAATGATATATATATAAAATATGAAAATGGCTTTTATTCTGTAGTGGTGTGCTAGGGATGTTTTTGAAAACTCAGTAGGTCAGGCAAGGCAGAATTATTGCTGCCTTCAGAAGCCTTGTGGAAGGAGCCCCTGTGCAAGGGAGATGCCAGCGTGACAAGGTGCTACAGAGGCACGTTGATTTGCAGAAAATACCAAGCTTGTTTTTTTTTTTTTTTTTTTTTAATGTTTTTCCTTCCCTACCTTCAAAATAGTTCAAATTCAATGACTGTGGTTAGGATATTTTGGAAAGATAGTCCCCAGGCGCTTTATAATGGAACTTGGGAAGAGATTCAAGAGATGGGAGTTCTCAACCAGCATTTGTAAGCAAGTCATCTTAAAATATACTGTTTCATAGTCTAAAATTAACTAAAGAGAGTCTGTAGTATTTTTAGGTCAGTGTATGAATCTGGAGAAATCAAAGTATATGCTTGTTACCCCATCTACTCACTACAAGTTTTTTTTCTTCCCTTTTTTGAGATCTTAAGCAGTCCAAATCTCCCAGGCCTATTCAATGTGTTTCTAACATTTTCCTATATCTTGCCCTTCCCAGGATGGATCGTACTTGGCTGAGTTCCTGTTGGAAAAAGGCTACGAGGTGAGTGACTCGGTGACTGGCTGCAGGCTGATGGAGTCGTTTGGATGCTGCAGCTCCAGCCCGCTTCCTCTGCTTCTGTCCTTCTCTGTGTATGTTTTCCACTCCAGTCCTAGATAACAAATCAAAACTCTGGAGAGGAATGTGCAACATGGCCTGTAATCATGCCAGGTTATTGTACTATTTATCATCTAATGTCCACTGGTGGATTCCCTCTTCTCCTCGGGGTATAGCTGCTTTGCATGTTTCCCGCCAACTCAGATAAGCAGTGACTTGCGTAAGCCAAAACTGTAAGGAATTAGGGAATAATTTATGATGCAGTGTACCAGAAAAAGGAATAAGAATCTCCTGTTTGTTCTTTTTCCCCACCTCTCTCTCCACAGTAAAGGCCCTTTTATTTTGGCAGTCATATTTCAGCAGTGAAAACCTTTCATTTTGCTTTCTCTGTTTAAAAAGAAAAAAACCCTAAAATAAAAACCAAACAACAAGCCCCAAACAAGTTGTACTTTGGTACAGTTACTTTCTACTTTTTCTCTTGGATTAATCAATTTTTGCTTAGCACATGATTTTTTTCTTACTTTTTCCTTGAAATAAAGGGAATCTGATTTCTTCTTGCTGCATAATTTTCCCTGGCAAAAGACACATTTCTTGTGGTCCAGAAAAACAACAATCACATTGTTGCATTGTTATGGTATGATTTGAGGGGTTTCAACTGATGTGGACATAAATATAAGAATATTTGCCTTCTTGGTCATGAAGGATGCTTCCAAAATGTTTGATAATGGAAGGGAATGAGGTGGTCTAAATTAATCTCAAAATTAATGTCATATTTTCAGGAGTTTTAGTAAAAGTTAGTGCTTGTTTTAATATTGAATTTTATTACTTTGGTTGTAATATTGCTTGAGCCAGTCTTTGCTTCCCATACTTTTGTACCAGGTTAATCTTGCCTTGTTTATTCCATCCTTTCTCTTGCTTTATTGATTAATTTGCTTATTGAAGTTGGTTTTTCAGTGTTGTAAATTGATTATTTTTTACTATTTTTCCATTCCATTTGGGGACAAGGGATATTGCAGTTACTTTTGCTACTTTGAAGGCAAAAGCCCGTGATCTCTCCTAGTCCCTAATGAAGTTGGGAACTGACAACAGCGAATGAAATATAACCCTTTCAACAATACAAAGTTTGCTATAATTAGGTCGAGTTTTTTTCTTCTGTTCTTCAGCTCTCCATCAATTTCTTGGAATTCTTACCTGTGTTCTCATTTAGAAACCTCTGTTCCTAAATAACTGAACACTCGAGTGCATGTTATAACTGATTACCTCCCTAACTGAGATGCTTCATTTGATGACTTTTTTGTTTTTTTTTTTTTTTTTTTTAAATTTCAATGTGTTTGAAGATCTGGCCCTGTTGAGAAAAATCCACTGATACATTCTTAACTAGATTAACCAGTTTGCACACATTTTGGCTTGTCACAGAGTTTGCATTTCACCTGTCCCATGCAGACAAAGATACCTTTCATCAGTTTTCTTACGGTAACATTGCTGTCGTGGATTAAGCATTTGGCAGGTTTTCTTGCTCTTGTATGTGCATACCAGAATAAGGAGTGGGAGAAAAAGAGGGGGGGAAAAAAGGCAAGCTTTGCATGTTTTCTTGTTATCACTGGATGTAAGAGGCTCTCTGGGTTTGTCTGTTCATTGAATCTTTTGAAGTCCTGGGACGGTTGCATTTAGCACATCTCGTTGCTCAAAAGTTTGTATCACAGTCATTAGCAGACTCAAAGCCCTTGCGAGTCCAATCTTTCATCAGGCTTTTGAGCTGGCAAGATTTGACTTATTGGTCAGCCATTCAGATGAACATGAATTTCAGCATGACTTAATTCAGAGATAGATAATTGAGTGCTCAAGAAGTCTCTCATCAGAACTTTAAGCCAAAATATTTAATTTTGCTAGAAGAATCACAGAATCATTTAGGTTGGAAATGACCTCTGAGATCATCCAGTCCAATTGTTAACCCAGCACAGCCAAGTCCACCTCTAAACTTTGTCCCTAAATGCCAGATCTACTTGTCACTTAAATACCTACAGAGTTGGTGACTCAACCACTTCTCTGGGCGGTCTGTTCCAGTTCTTGACAACCCTTTCCATGAAGAAATTTTTTCCTAATATTTCATCTAAGCTTCCCCCGTTGCGGAGGACCTCAGTTAGCTTCCTTAAGAAAAATTAGTTACTTTAAAACTGCAAAGTCTGATATTTTACTCGGCAAAATAGTGGTTCATTTGAGTACTCAAAATATTTTCAGCACCATTTTTGAAAGCGGAGTGACTATGAAAGTGTCTTTTTCGAGTGTTTCTCTGTAAACTTGATGTCCCTATAAATTATCTACACAAGCTATAAGGAATTATTTTGATAAAGCTTTTAATTACATGTTTTTGATAATGTATCCTCGTAAATTAATTAATTGATGGAAATTTCTTTTGGCAGGAGGGCATATTTCTTGTGCCTCAATGATCCTGAAAGTGCAAATATTTTATTCAGTTGTGGAAAGTTTAGTGTTTGAATTGTAGAACATGGTATTTTGTGAGCAGTGTGGCAGGACACACAAGAGATTTTCTGCAAGGAAATTGGCATCATAAATTTGACCTGTAAGTTGTAAAGAGGAAGTTATTGAGCTCTTTTAAATCTTGCCACCAGAACGTCATTCTTAAATTAGCAAATTGGTCTCAATCTGCAGTTGTATGTACCTTTTTACTTGGTTAAATGTTGGACTTAAGATGAAATGAAAAACGTTTTCTTTGTCAATAACCACGGCTTGTGTTATGTGTGAAACAAAAATCCCCAAACTAAACCAAAACCCTTGATACTGCCTGTTCCTTTGTCTATATTCTCGCAAGTTAACATCAAGTGGGAGAGTAAAGGAATGGCCTCAACAAACCAAGTCTAGGATGCATCAAAGTACAAGGGATCACTTTCAGAAATAAAAGCCTGGGAGAGGTGGAGGACAGTCAGATACTTAAGCTTGATTTCATTTGTGCAAGCACAACTCCTGTTGCTGGTAACCAAAGCTAACATGGATTTTGGCAGCAGGCATCATGGGTCTGTCTTACAGGACAGGAGGAAACAGGGTCAATGTTTGAACAATTTCTCTAATGTATTAGGCACAAATGGTCTTTTCTCTAATGTTAGTCAGAACCGGTGTAGGTTTTTTTCACCAGCTTATTTATCGTGGCAGGTTAAAGGAAATTCCCAATCTGGGTTTCAGCCGTAGGTTTGTCTGTGTCTCTTGTAACCCACTGGAGAACAGTGACTCATGAGTTCCCCACAGCAGCACTGACTGTTCTGGCTGTCCTTCCAACACCCTAGAAGGTGAATGACAGCTCACTTTTAAAATACGTTTGGGCCTTGCAGCTGCTGCTCCTTCTTTCCCCTTGTCTCCCTTCTTTCTCCCCTTCTCTCCTGCTGCCCACTCTGTCCTTTCCATAGCCCCATCTCCTGCTGCTGCTTTTTCTATGCCTGTCTCTGCTTCCAGAATGACATCTCTGCAACCAGGGGGCAGTAGTTTTTTTGGCATACACACATTGCTTCTCCAGCTCCAGTAATGTTGTCAAGTCTCACTCACTAGGAGATGGTGCTCTGGGGCAATTCAGTGTGTTTTCTGTACTGTGTGTGATGTTTGGGCTGCCGGTGGTGTCAACAAGGGAGAAGGGGAAACCACTCAAGGGTGCTGAAGTAAATATGACAGCACCTGACCTCATCTCCCAGTAAAATGTTGGTGAATTGGATAACTGTCCATCTTCAGGAATAGAGATGAGCTCTGATTACCTGATAAAAGGGTTAGGCCCATGTACACGAAAATTTTGAGTGATGGTAATGAACGCTTTCCTCTTAATATTTACCACTTTTTTATTTTTCCTTGTTCAATCCCCAGGTGCATGGCATCGTTCGTCGGTCCAGCTCTTTTAATACAGGCCGCATTGAACATCTCTATAAGAACCCACAGGCTCACATTGAAGGAAGTAAGACTTTTGCTTTTATATTTAAGGTGGTACATGTTATATTTAGTCTATGCTGTGTGTTTGGTGGAGGAAGATCCCAGGAGTCAGGAAGGGAATTGAGTTTTCCTCTGCTAGTGTTGGCTAGCTGCTCTATCTCAGAAAGAAAAGCCACCATTTTTCTCAGAAGATGATGTGGCATGAAGTATGGATACTCTTGTGAGTGTTGAAGATATGAGAGGGACCCAGGAAAGCACTTTGTGTCGTGTAGAAATGCAGCCACAGTTCAGACACAGCTGGGCAGTAGCAATTAGAAAATGACTGGGCCTGCAAAATGCTATGTGGGGTTAAAAATACTGAGATTTCAGAATAGTAAAACATGGGTTTTTTTGCGGTAGTTATCTTAAGTACTCCACTTGTGTTTCCTCATGAGCTCCATGGTGTCTGATGGAGGTGAAGGTTTGGAAACAGCCTATGTGAGAGCATGAATAAGGCATGATCAGTTCTTACTGATGACAGGAAGAATGAATCTTTGGACCCTCTGAACTTCTGCACCCAAGGAAGGGAGTAACTGCCTTACCTGAAGGAAAGGCTTTGCTCTTGGAAATTTGCTGATAATTTACTGTATTCTCTGTTACCAGTGATAATTTGGAAGTTGAAATTATTACCTTTAGTGTACACATGGCAAAAATTGTTTCATTTTTTCTTAAAGGAAGTTAACTGGTCCCTTAATGAGAAACAGCTCAAATATTGGATGGCTCCAGTTCAGCAGAAAGATTGAGCACTTTAACAAGCACATAGTTCTCCATACTATGTCTATTTTGTAGAGTTGTGCAAACTGATACTGTCCTAAATAGTCCAGTTTAAGGTATTGTTAACAACAAATATCTCCATGGTGTAAATAAATCACGTCTTTGAAGTCTGCTTCACACCATGATTAAACAGAGCCTAATTTTATCAAGTTTAATATATAATGCAACTTACAGATTTCACTTGGTCTTTGCTTGTACTTTTTTTTTTTTTTTGAATGCTTCATTTCTTCCATTATATTGCTCTGATTAGTTGCTACTTACTGTACACTGCTCATTAAAGAGTCTGATTAAGAGAGGGGTAGAACTGAACAAAATATCTTTATGAAGAATACAGAAACCTGTTTTTCTGTCAAGAACAATGTAAGGACTGTTTCCCATGACTTACATTCTTGGCTCACAAGGTAGAATGAAGAAAATGAAATGAAACAGGAACCTTTGCATTGTGAGGACCATCTTGTGAATATGGAAAGTGTTTTGAGAAGACAATGTAGATCACGATAAATATATATACCAACATTTAAGGAAAGGGATGGAAGGAAGAAAACAGAAAGCAGACATTAATTTTTTTCTCCGCTTCTTATCTCATTTTCCTTTAACTGAAGAATGCAGCTATATGAATGGGAGGAGGAGAAGGAATTGGACTTGGAATCTCAGGAAAGGCTGCTCCATGGAAACTGTTTGGAAACAATGGGTTTCCAGGCAGTACTGGAGGAAGCACAGAAGCAATAGTGGTTGATGTGAGCAAACCATAATTTTATCTTTGCCATGTGTATTTTTCCCATGAGGAATTGATTGCATGTTGCAAGATGGTGCTCTTCATAGACAGTGAACCTCTTTGTATGAAAAAAACATGGAGCACAGGAAGGAAGACAAGGTGTATCCTAAAGCCAGCCCTCCAGCTGTTGCTTGCCAAGGAGGTTTTTGGATTGGATAATATTACTAAAGCCCAAAGGTTCTGACATTTGATATTTGTACCAAATAAACCCCATTTCTAGTAAGTCTTTCCACTTAGCCTTTCACTCTTGAAGGATCTCTTTTTCACGGGTCAGGAAGTGAATGTGGCTTAATTCCCTGCTCCCCTTCAGAAAACCCATTTGGACCAGAAGCTTTGAAGACTTGATGGTGGACCAAAATAAGACCTCCCTTTGAGAGCATTACATTTATGGTAATAGTGGGCTGGTGTCCCTGTTGCCTGGGTCAGCCCAGATAGCAGCCCACCTTCCCCTGGGGAGCTCTGAAACTGGTCTCTGGCCTGGGGGTGGTGGCAGGACTGCATGTCTTTGGTGTAGGAAGAGGAACACAGGCTCTGGCACCTCTTTCCTGCCTAGCATTACCTGTTAGCCACAGCTTCAGCTGGGCCTGAAGTCTCTTCAGAGTGTCCTTTGCAAGTGATGCGGATGTGAAAACAAATATCAAGAATATACTATGGCTGTATTACTTTATCAACCTGAAGAGCCTCATGCACATGTTTTATGGGAATGTACAGGGCTGAACATCTGAGAACTGTGTGATCTGTTAACTTCCTTGCTGTTTTATTCTGTTAAAAAGAAAAAAAAAGAAAAAACTAAACTAGCATAAAAAATGTACTGTGGATTCATATCTCTTGTAATACGTCTGGTATTCCAGGAAAAAAAATATTGAGGTCACAAACATCAAATGAAAATCTATATATAAATATGGCAAGTAAACATAAGCAGCTAATTCATCAATAGTTATAATATTTTATTGGAAAGATCTGTAAATAGCAATGTGGTTGTTTGATTTGTTCAATTTTATTTTAAGTAAGAGCAAAAAGGAGATGTGTTTTTTGAATTTCACTTTTGCAATACCTTCTTGACGGGTCAGGGTCTGAAAACAAGGACAACTTGATAAATCATTGCAACTTGCTCTTTAAATTTTGACAGGAGCTGGTCTCATGCTCTCAACAGCTTTTTTGCACACAAATTAGAAAGAAACTGAAATCAGAAAAGGATAAATAAGATCTGTATCTAACCTATTTTGAGATTTTGATGCGTAGTATCACAAACTATTGTTTCATTGACAGTTAAATTGTTTTCTTAAGTTTTCTTCCAGGGTGTATCGGTATTGTTTTAAATGGAAAAACTATAGTAAAAAATGCAGCAGGTTGTACTGCGATGTTATCTGAATATTCATCTAGTAGATACCATACACATTTTTCTTGTGTTGTGAAATTACTCATAGTGAGAAGCTAAAATGTGCAACATTTTGGGAAGGAGAAGAAAGCCATTGATGTATGCTTAAGAAGTTATTACAACTTTTTTGAGTGAAAGATTGGAAACTCAAACTAAAAAATGCCCTATTTTTGTGACTGGAATTCTGTATCTGACATTGAACTTATTTATACAACCTGGAAAAATGAAGTGTAAGCTATTAAAAAAATGATATAAATGTTGATAGATAAATAAGACTATTGAAAAAAGAATCTGAAATGGTATTCATTAATCCTACGAGGAAATGTATTTTGTGCCTAAAGCAGGGGGGAAAAAAACCCAAGCAAAACCAAGTTTAGCTGGTGATCTCTTGACTTTTTCCAGTAAATGTTTATTCAGACCTCGACCTGAAATGAGATATGGACCGAGAATGCAATATTGTTCTGAGATTAAAGTATATTAACTCTGTGTTCTTAAACTCTGAAGACATGAAGCTGCACTATGGAGATCTCACAGACAGCACCTGCCTGGTGAAGATCATTAATGAAGTCAAACCCTCTGAGATTTACAACCTGGGAGCTCAGAGCCACGTCAAGGTGAGTAACCTTCTCTAGCACTGAGAATTGTGAATGTGTATTGGTGGTGTTGGTATATTACCTTGATTATTTTAGACTGCAGCATTTATAGCCATTTTAACGACCGTAAACTTCATCAGGTAAACACTGCATTTAGTCAAGATAGTCATGTTGGCTGTGGTGCTAAATTACTGCATGAGTTTGCTACTGAATATATATTAGGATGTAATAATGTCTCATAACAAGAGAGGTTAAATTGTCATTGTCAACAAAATCCACGTTTTAACATCTGGTTTTTCTGCCACGTGAAACTACTTTTGCTGTAGACTTTATTGCTGATCAGTCCTAGCTGAGAAACTATGCATTGTTCTTAGCCCAAGTAGAACTTAAAACAACATTATTTGTTTTCTTTAAAATCAATACATATATCAGAATGCATCACTTCTAGAAAGGCTTTGCCTATACCAGTTTTCATGCAGGTGATGTTCTTTGAAACATCGATCTACAAACAGAAAACAGCTCTGCTACTACCTGCAGTATTACAAAACTTTTGGGGTTTTGGTTACAAAAAATCAAGCTGGAGAAACTGGAATAAAAAGGAGTCATTAAAAACCAGTAATTTGACCCTGGCAAGTACTGCTGCAACAAAAGGGTAGAAAATGAGTAGTAGAGGGAATAACTTTGTGGTTTACATTTATTAAGCTACATTGCTGTAAAAGCTTAGTTTACTAACAAGTGATCACCATTTACTTGCAAAATCCTAGTTCATACTTCATGATTACAAACTGAAGCTGATGTCCAGGTAGCAAATTGTCATTAAAATAAATTGTGCGTCAGTCATGTGTCCTGTACTTATTGTGTGCAATGTGTAAGCATTCTAAAGTGATAATATTCCCTGGCCTCTCTGAGGTAAGAAGTGAGCTTTCATTTAAGCTCATGAAAATCAGTTTGGCTTTAGTTTTCTAAGTAAGCCTTCCCACAAAAAGCAGCGTGTTGTTCCTATCACTGTAAGCCTTGAAACGCAGCAAGAGGAAATTATATTGAAAGACTGCAGTTATTGACAACACACACAGCAGAACACAGACATGAAATGAGAATAATTTTGCTTTTAATTTGCTTACATGATTGAATTATCTGTGTTAACATGGGTCTGGTTTATTGGCTCATGTACAGCAGTATAATAACAGGGCTGTATGAGTCCAAGGGCAGAAGATGGTCCAGAAGATAACTGAACTGCTGCTTTGCAGAGTGAAATCTGAGCCAGCAAACTATGCTGGGTATTTGCAGTCCACAGCTAGGTATCCCAGCATCCCTTTTCTTGAACTGGTTCACTGTATAGTGATCTCTGTGGAAATTACCTGTCCCAATTAATTTGGGACTAGAATTTTAATACCATGCTAACACAGTCTGTCTCCATGTGCCTGCTGCAGCTGCCAGTAGCTTGGTCACAGCACTGTGAGGGCATGAAAGGGTAATAGTGGTGCTGGTGCTGCTGCTATAGATTCTTGGTTGATTCTGCCATGGGATATGGGAAGAATTATTCCTCAAATGTCTCACTGTGTGATTGGCTCAGTTGGTTAGAGCATGGGGCTAATAATGCCAAAGTTGTGGGTTTAATTCCCATACGGGCCATTCACTTAGGAGTTGGACTTGCTGATTCTTCCAGGTCCCTTCCAGCTCAGACTACTCTGTGATTCTGAGCCAATGCAGATCTGGCACTGAGTCTTGGCTTTTGGAAGTCTAATGTGTCCCGGAGCACAATGAAAATGGCCCTATTAGAAGCTGGCCTGGATATGCAGCAGGCTGATACTTAGGCAATGTTAGCAGTCCTACTGGAAGTCTAGATGAACTTCTTCAAGATGTGCTTGCTTCCTAGCATCTCCAGTAGTACTTCTGTGGTTGTAGTTGAGGAGAGATGGTAGACACGCTGAGCCTGTTGACTGAGGTAGTTGGGGGCCTTGGCTGTTGGTAGGACTTAAAAACAGTCCAACAGTGTTTAGCATTTTAAAACAATACCCAGTGTTGAAAGAGAGTAGAACTTGGCTATCTGTTCAGGTGAATGTCTTCACCAGAGAGCTAAACAGCTGTTAGCATTAAACTGTGGTTATATAAACTTACTGGGTTTGCTTATGTGCATCATGTTTGGGGAAGGAGGCAAAAGAACTTCTAATCTTAGCTTGCTTCACATTCTGGTCACTTTGAACCAGTGACGTCTTCAGGATTTTTTTTATGGTGTTTTTATTGGCTTGTGTTTATGCAGAGTAAAGTTTTCTATCTCTCTCACTTCCAGTTAGCTTATGTGAGCCATGCTGAAATGAAGGAAAATAAAATCATAGGAAGTTGGTCTGGTTTCCTGTAGGAAACCAATGAAGATGAAATTGGTTCTTGGAATGAACCCACAGTAGTCTGGGAAATACTGTCAGAGAAGACGTTTTTCTGAATCATAAATAGTGAGGACTGTGACTCATAAAGTAGGTCACTGAGAGGCTGATCTGATCTTGTACATGGGAGAAAGTGAGAGAAGACTGAAACTTGTTCCTTATTAAAAACAGTAAACTTAACTGAATGATATCATCAGTAGGAACAAATTATCCAGTATGCATTCCTGTCTGTTTTGGTGAGAAACAGGGATTAGCTCTCTGCACTGTGGCTTTACCATGGGATGTTCAGAAAACAGTAGTACATTCACTTCATGGTTACTAAATAAACAGTTCAGCCTCATTTTCTCGATCCAGTCTTTATATGTCCTCCTGCTTTGAATTTTAGTTCTTTGGGAATCTGGTGAACTGACCATGTTTTGTTTTTCATTTAATTTGGTTTTATGGGAGTTTACAGTATATTGATTCTAAATAATTATCTATTTCTGTGTACAGGAGCGTGCAGATGGCATAATCCAAATTCTGTTATCCATAACTCTATGTTCATATCCCTCTGTTGAATGTCTTCAAAATCAATTATCCAAATGTAGGTTGCCTAAAATGGTGTAAGTATTGCGCAGTGTACAGCGTTTCAGAGGAGGCACACACACAGATACAAAGTTGTAACTATTTTTTTTGAAGGACAGATGATCACGTAAGCATTTGCACTGTAAATTTTGTTTGTTTGCTTTGAGTTGTATTGAACTGGCGAAGCTGGCAAATATTTTTCGACAAATTTCTGAATCCAAAAGGCAGTGTAACCTCTGTAAAAGATACCTTGCTTTTAGCTCTTGAAACTTTTTCAGTGTATCTGAGCAGTTAAAGGTGGACTGGTTTTTATGGCTATTGCTGTTCTAGTAGACATGTATTAAAAAGCCTGGTCCAACTTAGCTGTAGTGCATACGTCTTCAGAGCCCAGGGAGGAAAATCCCAACTTATGCAAAAACCTGTGCTCACCCATGTCTCTTACTGCATCCTGAATCTGTAGTTGGATGCTGGTTGGTGGGAAAGTGGGATGTCTACAGAGAGGAGAGGCTTGAAGTACACAAGCAAAAGTTTACATCACAGATTTTCAGCAGAGTTGCAGAATGGTTGAAGGTTGGAAGGGACCTCTAGAGGAATCTCTCTAGAGCAACCCTGTTACTCAAAATGGAGTCGTCTAGAGCAGGTTACAAAGAACTTTGTCCAGTCAAGTGTTAAGTACAATGGAGACCCTACAACCTCCCTGAGCAACCTTTTTCCTCACCTGTGCAGTTCCTTCGCGCTTACAGTAAAAAAAAAAAAAAAGCACATACCACCACAATTTTCTTCATATTTTTAAATGGCATGTTTCCTGTATTTCAACTTCTGACCATTGCCTAACCTCCTGTCACTGTGTACCACTGAGAAGAGTCTGTCTCAGTCATCCTTTCCCATTCCACTGATCAGGTGACACATCAGGGAGATCACCTCCTGAGCCCTCTTCAGTCTAAACAACCCCAGCTCTTTCAGCTTCTCTCGTGACAGATGCTCCAGTCCTTCAGCCTTCTGTGGGCTAAGACTACCCTGACCAGCTCTTCCTTGACTGTAAGAATTATCTGTTTGTAGCATTCCCCTTGTGAGCTGTTCAGTCACCCATGTCAGGTTATCAGTGACCTCCAGAAACGTTCTGTCTTGCACCTGCGTGTTGTCCCCATAACAGGTATCAGGATGGTAAAAGTCACCCATGAGGACCAGGATGTATGAGTACGAGCTTTCTTAGATTACCTGAAGAAAGCCTTATCTACTGCTGTGTCACATTGTAAAGCCTGTTTGCATCCCCAGACTCCTCATGTTCTGAGGAATATGAACTGTATGGGAAACAGGTCGTCTTTTTCATTTCCTATCACAGTCTTTTATGGCATGCTTCTTCCTGCAGTTGTAATTGTGGTTGTGATAATTGCTGGGGGGGAGATGGTGCCGTGCAAGTTTATAGTGAAGAAGGCAGTGTTTGGGACATGGTATGGAAGCTGGCATCCTCCTATTTAGCACACAAGCAAATCTGATAATTACAAATACATATTGCTCACTTTCTCCTGCAGGTTTTATCAGTGATGTCTTTCCCCATCACTTTTCTATCCCATGCAGTTAGTATAGCTGAAAATCATCTATGAGAAGGTCTGTGTAGGAGAGGATGGTGTGACTCTGAGGCAGTCTTACATGAAGAAGGTACTTTTACTGCATGTATAAAGTGAGTGCTGACCTGTGAGGAAAGTCAAGGCACTAAATAACTTAGCATGGAACTGAATACTGAAGTCTCCTGAATGCAGAGTTCTGGATCCTTTCAAAGTTTGTCCTCATGCTGTTCAATAGCCAGGTTTGGGAATGTGCCCTCCTTACAGAAGAGCTCTCTATTAAAGCTCCTTATGTTGGAAACTCTTCAATTTGGTTTTCCTTAGCTTTAAATTTCTCAGTAACACTGAAGCAAAATAGCTTCTTCTGATTGCTGTCATTGTCTATTTGATGGATTCATTCTGAGAATAATTCTTTTGCACTGGAGATGTGTTTTGGTAATGTTGTCCAAGTATTTGGACAACAATTTGTTGGGTGGATTTTTTTTATCACACATAAATATCAGGAACAAGTAAATCTTAATGATGCTGCTTCTGTTTTTATGTGCTAACTGTACATGCACAGTTTAGTTCTGATCCTGCAATGCTTTCTCATGGTGTTTGAGGAAAAAAAAAGTGTTTGTTGTTGGGCACTTGGACTTTTAAAATTTTTCTTTTTCCATTAATACAATATTGCTTGTACAAAACTGTAGGCTAAATAATTCAAGGAATTAATTGTAAAGCTTTGCCAGTATTGCAATAGTAACAAGGCTTATAATTGTTCATTACAGCTTGCATAATTCGTGGTTTATGTACTGTCCCTGGTGGTTCTTATCATTCAGTATGCTGTTATATTATTGCATGGGTTTTAAGCTTCTTATGAATGTCACAGAAGCTCACAGCTTCTAAGAAAATGAATGGATTTTTTATATGTTTTATAGAACAAAAATTTTGGCTGTTCAGGGTAACAAGATCTAGTCCAGTTAGTTTTAAAGAATATTAGCAATACTCTGTAGAGACGTAGTACAACTTATTCACAGGAAAAAATATGCTTAACGGACCTTAATTTTACGTCATTAGAGAATCTTATAGCTACGCTTTATAGAATATTTTATTGTCTCAATATGATATCAAATTGCTTGTAATTTAGTGTGTATGGCTGTTCAATTTGTTAGCCAAAAGTTGAGTTTCCAAACCTGGTTTATGCTATCAGGCTATAAATACAGAGCCACTGCCCTTGGGTACCTCTGATCAGCTAGGACTCCTGTGTGGGCCGGTGGTACCACGTTCTGTGGTGTGCCCAGGTACCTGTCAGTCTCCTGTCATCTGTTTACTGGTGGTAGCAACTCAGAACACCAGCCTTGGGAACACAGCCTCGCTGGAAAAATGTTATGGCAACTAGCAAATACTGTATTTGCACAGGGCTTTGGATGATGGGATCTTGGTCCTTAGCCAGGACAATTAGGCTCTTCGCTGTAAATACAAACGAATAAAAACTAGCTGGGCTACCTTTTATCCTGCAGAGTGCTTTAGTGCTTATGCTCATGCTGGTATTGCCCAGGGTGTGATCTTGTAGAGTGCTGAGCTGTCTCAGTTGAGTTTGGCCTACCCTTTTAACTGCTTTAACTTCAGATTGTTGCAGTTGTTCGGATGCTTTCCTGTGTTTTGGGCAGGATGCTGTGTCCTTGTGGGACGGAGTGCACCAGAGGGCAGAGTAAGCCTCTCAAGTGATTCTTTCAGATTCCTATGTGTATTGTTCTGCTGTGTGTACCTTAAACTCTTTAAGTAATCTAATTCCTTTTGAGTAGTCAGGTTTTAGGTAGCTTTACACTTGAAATATTTTGGGCAATGTTTTTAGTATAATATGTGCAGTACCTGTTCAAACAGATTCTGTGTGGTCTGTAAGGAAAGGTAATTCCAGTAATGGTTAGCAATTGGAATTATATATGTCCCTTCACTTGGTCCACTAAATATTTATGGCAACTTTATACAACCTGGTAATTGCAGCTTGTATTGTCAGACTAAATAGATTTAAAACCAAGTGTTGGTAAAGAACTTAGTGCAACTATTAATTTTATTAAACAGATTAACTTTAATAGTTAACTATATGTTATGGCTGCAAACATTATGAATACATAAAAAGAACAATGGAATAATGCACTCAGTGGTACTAGTATTTATTAGCAAATACAAGCATTAACAAATTGCTTCCCAAACCAAGTACTATTTATGTTAATACCAATTGGAAAATTAAGGCATTATGTTTATGGGCATATTTTAATACTACAGAAGAACTCTCATGACTTCTGCTGCAGGCTAGTATTGCCTCTGTGCCCTCCTATTCCACATCTCTCATTTTCTCCTTATCTGCATCCTTCCTATAGCAACAAAGCCCCTCCTTTTCTCCCTATTCTTGTTCTGGGATAAGGTGTTCTTTCCCTCTCTACAGAAAAATACATAAGCATTCATGTGCTTTTTTGATCACAGTGACATTATTTATAATGTCTGTGAAAAGCTTGCTAAGTTTGCATTTTTCTAGTCTTTCAGTTTGCTGTTTTATCTTATGAATCATTTCCAGGGTAAATGCTGAAGCACATTCCTACAAATACATTAAGTGTATTGGGAAAGCAACCATGTAAAAAAAAAAAAGTAGTACTTAATCAGGGATGTGAAAAGGACCAGACTGACCCCTGAGACAGGACTTTTCCATATGGTTTAGTAATTAAAGAGCAAAATGTATGCTGCCATGGATCTGTAACTGAAGATTATAGATTCCTTTTGAGTTTTTTTGCGGCTTCAGCGGGTGTCTCTTGCATGATATTTTACAAATGCAAGCTGGGAACTTTTTTTAGCTGCTGTTCTTGTGTTGTGCAGTCACATACAAAGCAGGCTGAATGCTGTGATGAATGAAGTGGTGTTTATCTTTGTGACCCTGATGACGGATAAAGTACCACCTCCTTCATCTCGTGCTTTGTGTGTGGTTTCTACTTCGAGGCTCTGTGATTTGACTTCCTAACTGACTTCTGAATTTTAAGTCTGGTATAGTGAAGGGGGACAGCTGGTGAATCCACATTCAGTGCCATGCCCCAGCTAAGTCTGGATACCTGCTGAAATCAAGCCCTCAATGGGCGCTGCTGCTGCATAATTAAATTGCAAATCTTAAAAAGATTGCTTTAAAGCATACTTTATTTAGAGCTGGCCTATAAATGGAAGTTTGTTAACTTGGATTCCATTTCTAGAGAAGAATGGTATATCATATAATTCTGCTTTTGTTTGCAATAATCAAATCTCTGTTGTTGTAGCTTTTTTTTTTTTTTTTTTTTTTCTTTTGTGCAAAAGATTTTTNNTCCTTTAGTGCAAAAGTATTTGTTGAAGTGGTTTCTGCTTCTGGACATGAGCAGGGAGGAGTGATCAAAAACTTCCCTGAGAGTTTTCTTCTAACAGCTGCTGCATGGGAAGAGAAATGTGGGGGATAGGGAAGGCAAAACCAGCTGTGGCATTCACAGTGTTGTATTTCTTGTGTCAAATAGATGGCAGCAGAGCGTTGTACACAATGGAGCAGCTCCATCCTGGAATGGGAATGGTGGGGGGAATGACACTTCAAGCTGACTTGTATCAACTGCAGCCTTGAAGGACTTGTCGTTAGGCATAAAATAGGGAAGAAAGCTACTATTGATAGTGCAGGCGCATAGAGGATGAAGAAGGGTATGAGATGCTATAAAGTACTGAATTTCTGGAGTAGTCCCAGGTGGCAAAACTTAATCTTTTAAGGTATGTCATCCACTCATGCAACATGATTGAAATCAGCTAACATAATATGCATGTCAAAATAAAGAGACAGAAAGAAAAAGACAGTATTCAAAAGTTGCAACCGAAAATGATATACAGCTGCCTTGGGGTACTGTAGGAGTTGGCCAGAAAGCCTATTTTTTAGTTAAGTGAGTTAGAGAAAGGAAATGTCAGTCCTCAATCAGGCAAACATTCTTTGGTAAGGTTTACTTAAATGTCAGCATTCTTAGGAAAAGAGCTGCAGTCTGTTCTGCTCTGATCCTCAAAATTAGATTTGCTATTAAAATGAGTCAAGCTGCAGGTCTGTCTCTAGAAGTGTTTGATTAAAAAAACTAGTCCAGGGTTTGGGTTAGTATTTATTAAGTACAAAATTAATGGCTGCAAAACAGCTGCAGTCATCGTAGGCATTAACATATTTTGTTGTATGCTCATCTGCATCTAAAATTTTGTAGTAGGGCAATCCCAGAATAAAAGGTGGAATTGAAAGCTTTGATGTCAATGATTACTCAAGCCGTCAGATTTTAAGATATCATAGTAGAAAGATAGAAAAGAAGTTGAGAAATTATTATTAGTAGTATAGCATGA